>CM019167.2:83042182-83198972 GCA_009739505.2 Apolygus lucorum
GGAAAGTTAGCAAATATATTAGCATTTCATTTTAGGCGAATGGTAACCCAATTATACATCAAACTAACATTTTTCAAAAATGAACACATTTTGCATAATTTGCATGCAAATGAATTGTAATTTTTAGCCGGCGATTGAGAAAAGAGAATATTTATTAACGTTTCTAGTGGAATTATAGCAGAAGAATCGAAATAACCTTCGATAACAAAAAAAATGGACTGACATCAAGAATGATGTACGTGAACACCAAAAGGGGAAGAAATAATAATCTAAGCGAGAACATACTAATGTAGTAGGTTGTTGTATATATAAATGTCTTTTCATCAGAAGGTATGTTGGAATATCAACGATTAATTGCAATGTGATTCACACTTTTTGTCATACTCATATCCTCCATCAGCCGATAGCAGTGACATACTGCCAATAGTTTTGGAACACTTATATCTACTCGCAATTCATGTTTTGTATTGCACGATCGACGCATAACCATGATGATGAGGAAGCTACGTGCTACACCCACTTGTAGAATACCCTTCTCATCACCTAACCGAACTATTATATCCCTATATTTGGTACGCGCACTGTGCAGGTTCTGACGATCTCCTATACTGTTTCCCACCCAACTATAGTATGGATGACGTGGAAGGTATGTGCTACACACAATTGGTAGAAAACCCTCTTATCACCTAACTGTACTATATTATCCCTAATATTTGGTAGCACTAGGCAGTTCTGACGATCTCCTTTACTGTTACCCACCCAACTACATAACGGATTGTAGAGGAAGCTACGGTGCTACAACACCCACTTGGTAGAATACCCTTCTCATCACCTAACTGTACTATCATATCCCTAATATTTGGTACCGGCACTATGGCAGTCCTGACGATCTCCTTTACTGATTTACCCACCCAACTACATTATGGATGAAGAGGAAGCTACGTGCTACAACCCACTTGATAGAATACCCGCTCATCACCATAACTGTACTATTGCATATCCCTAATATTTGGTACAGCACTATGCAGTTCTGACGATCTCCTTTACTGTCACCCCACCCAACTAGATTATGGATGAAGAGGAAGCTACGTGCTACACACAATTGGTAGAAAACCCTCTCATCACCTAACTGTACTATCACATCCCTAATAATTGGTACGGCACTATGCAGTTCTGACGATCTCCTTTACTGTTACCCACCCAACTACATTATGGATGGATCATCATCAATCATGAATCATCAATCATATATCTAATATTTGGTACGGCACTATGCTGTTCTGACGATCTCTTTTACTCTTACCCACCCAACTACATTATGGATGAAGAGGAAGCTACGAGCTACACCCACTTGGTAGAATACCCGCTCATCACCTAACTGAACTATCATATCCCTAATATTTGGTACGGCACTGTGCAGTTCTGACGATGTTCTATACCATTACCTACCAAACTATATTCTGACGAGGAAGCTATGTTCTACAACCACCCAGTAGAATACCCGCTCATCACCTAACTGTACTATCATATCCCTAATATGTGGTATGGCACTATGCAGTTCTGACGATCTCCTTTACTGTTACCCACCCAACCACATTATGGATGAAGAGGAAGCTACGTGCTACACCCACTTGGTAGAATACCCTTCTCATCACCTAACTGAACTATTATATCCCTAATATTTGGTAGTACTATGCAGTTCTGACGATCTCCTTTACTGTTATTAAATGAATGGGGTTAATTCCACTAGTTAGAAGCATACAATTATTATCTTTGTACCGTATTGGAGAATCCGTCGTAACCAGTAAGTCGAGTACAGGAGGCCAGCGCTTTTGATGTAAAGACATCATCTTCATCTTCAGGCCGTCGAGAGAATACTAAAGTTTGTCAGTCCATCGTTATATTCATACAGGTGTCTACACTTTCGATGGGCATAACTTCAGGGTTCGATTCTACAAGGTATTTCCAACAGAAAATTTCTCTTAGCAATGAGGAATTTCTCCGAATTCTGTTTGCAATTTTCCTGAATAGTTAATGGTGTGGGATAGATGAAAATTGGGCTGATTTTGGAAAATAAGTCTCCTGTTATTTTTGGGAGACAATCAAAAATTTTGATTTCAAAACTAACCGGGAAAACGGATGTGCAGCGGGAACGCTCGCTGATTGGGCTGTTCGGATCGCCGTCTCCTCCCAGTGTTGCCCATTAGGACGACGAAATCCTGTTTTCTAAGAGAAAAGTTATCAAACAAAAACAGGGGCAACCTAATTTTCCCCATCTTGCTTTTTCCATTTTTTTCTTCAGTTTTTCGATTTCGAACTTTACTGTTTCGTAAAATTTTGCATCTGGGGACTATGGATTTCTCGATCCTAGCGCATCAAGCGGCCATAAATGAACTCTTCCAGGATGACGTCATTTTCCCGGTTTTTTAAACATTCGTATTTTCTACACTGTTTTGTTTATTCGTAAATTAGGAAGTTCGGGCTGAATGTTTGCCTTAGGAGGTTTTTCGAGGTGCTGAATCCGATTTTGGGGTCAAAAATAGGAAATTCCGACATGGTGAAATTCTTCATTTTCTTGTAACCCACTCAAAATTCCTTCCCTTCACTTTGAAGTTTTTCTTCGCGTTTTCGACCTTATGGCACTGATATGGGCATAACTCCGTTAAAAACCCTGAAAACTCAAATCTGACTACACCGTTAGAAATAGCGTTAAATTCCTAAGCTGTCTAGTGCAAAATAAAAATATTTCAGCAATAAAACAGTTTCAAAAAATCAAGTAAAAAGCCATCTCTAAAAAATTTTCAAAACTTGACTTTCTTCGACCAAAGTTTCGACTCTAAATCCCTGCCCATTTCGATGGGCGCTCTTCGGATAAAACATGCTCGAATTGTGAGATTTTCAACGGTCTATCGATTTTTCTTTTTAACATTCAAATTGGAAGAGTAAATTAAGTTTGAATGCCAGAAAACGTGTGTTTTACAAGAAAATCCAGTGTTTTAAGCGGTTTCCCCTCGACCTCAAGATGGCTTGACGATTTTGGTATCAATTCCTATGTAATTTTTTACGCTGAATCAAATAGTGATACTCCCGAATGATTCCGACTGCTAGAAAGTGGATTTTTCGAAGAAAACCTTCGTTTTTCGTACATAAAATAAGCATTATTCGTAGATATAGTCGTGAGCATGAAGTAACACCTTTGAACTAAACTAAAACACTGAATTTCTAGCTGATTGAAGTTTTTGTTGAGTTCAAAGGTGTTACTTCATGCTCACTACCACATTTACGAATAATGCGTATTTTATGTACGAAAAACGAAGGTTTTCTTCAAAATATCCACTTTCTAGCAGTCGGAACCATTCGGAAGTATCACTATTTGATTCAGCGTAAAAAATTACATAGGAAATGACAACAAAATCGTCAAGCCACCTTAGGTCGAGGGGGACCATAAACCGCTTAAAACACTGGATTTTCTTATAAAACACACGTTTTCTGGCATTTAAACTTGATTAACCTGCCAATTTGAAAGTTAAAAAGAAAAATCGATAGACCGTTGAAAAGCTCACAATTTGAGCATGTTTTCTCCGATGAGTGCCATGAGTGGGCAGGGATTTAGAGTGAAAACTTTGGTCGAAGAAAGTCAAGTTTCGAAAATTTTTTAGAATTGGCTATTTGACTTGATTTTTTGAAACTACTTTATTGCTGAAATATTTTTATTTTGCACTAGACAGCTTAGGAATTTAACGCTCTTTTTAAAGGTGTAGTCAGATTTGAATTTTCAGGAGAAATAAGGGAGTTATGCCCATATCAGTGCCATAAGGTCGAAAACGCGAAGAGAAACTTCAAAGTGGAAAAAAAGGAATTTTGAGTGGGTTAAAAAAAATTGCTAACAAGACATTTTTTGTTGGAAATACCTTGTAGACTCGAACCCTGAAGTCATGCCCATCGAAAGTGTAGACACCCTGTATAGTCTGGGAGAAAGGGAGGTAGGCAAGAGGATTAGAAAGGAAAGGGGACCACCTAGTAACGAGACCACGTGGTGAAAGGTTGTTTGTCTGTCATGTCAAGTGAAAGGGAGAGATAAAACTAATCCTATTAGCTAATTGTACATTCACCACATGGTAACCACGTGGTCTTCTTTTCTAAACTATGAATATATTATAAACTAGCTTACATAACTAACTTATTGCTAAAATTATTAACTTATGTCTATATCAAATTCTAACTTTTTTTTCCAAATTTTTATTTTTGGTTAGTTGATTATTTTTATTTATTGTTAGAAATTATGATATCCTTGGTCGTTTGGTTGTCTGGAAGTTAGTGGAGTCGTGAGGGTGCTGTTTGAGTTTGTAAGGAGATGTGGTAGAGTGTTCTGTTCGTTGTCTTTTGTTGTTCAGGTTGTCAGTAAATCCGTCTGTGGGTGTTTTTCGTACTCTATTGTCCAAAGCAATGGATACACAAACAAAAACCATAGACAAACTACTCCGACAATACAATAACAAACGGAACAACCCACAACCACGAGACACAAACGCGAACCAACGCTGCATCTTCACATACACTGGACCAGAGACCTATAAACTCACCAACCTTTCCCAGAAGGAAGGACTTTCGACCACATTCAAAACTGACAACTCACTGAAAAACCAACTGAACACTTGCATTGACAAAACAAACACCTACGACAGAAGTGGAGTTTACAAACTGGTTTGCAGCTGTGAACACACATACATTGGACAAACAGGACACAACTTAAAAACAAGATACACCGAACACATCAGATCTTTTCGACTCAACAATAGACGCTCCCACTACGCAAACCACGTATACGACCATGGACATGAATTATCCGACATGAAAAACTGCATGACACTCCTCCACCCACAACAGAAAGGACGACGACTGAACATACTTGAAAACATGAAAATATACGAACTACGTAAATTTGACGGACGTATGATAAACCAAAACCTGCTTGACACTACCTCAGACACTATATTCAAACCACTGGACAAACTCATTCAAAAACGAAAAACACCCACAGACGGATTTATTAGAAACCTGAACAACAAAAGAATACATCCAACAGAATACAAAAGAAACATCTCCATACAAACGCAAACAGCACCCTCATGACTCCACTAACTTCCAGACAACCAAACGACCTAGGATATTATAATTTCTAACAATAAATAAAAATAATCAAAGAACCATGAATCAAAAATTGGAAAAGGAAAAAAAAACTCAAGTTAGAAATAGATATAAGTTAATAATTTCAGCAATAAGTTAGTTATGTAAGCTAGTTTACAATATATTCATAGTTTAGAATAGAAGACCACGTGGTCACCATGTGGTGAACGTACAACTAGCTAATAGGATTGGTTTTATCTCTCCCTTTCACTTGACATGACAGACAAACAACCTTTCACCACATGGTCTCGTTACTAGGTGGTCCCCTTTGCTTTCTAAACCTCTTGCCTACCTCCCTATCACCCAGACTATATAAATAGAACGACGGACTGACAAACTTTAGTACTCTCTCGACGGCCTGAAGATGATATCTTTACATCGAAAGCGCTCGCCTCCTGAACTCGACTTGCTGGGTACGACGGATTCTCAACTACGGTACGTAGATAATAATTGTATCCTTTACTGTTACCCACCCAACTATATAATGAATGACGAGGAAGCTACTTGCTACACCCACTAGGTAGAATACCCTTCTCATCACTTAACAGTACTATCATATCCCTAATATTTGGTACAGCACTATGCAGTTCTGACGATCTCCATTACTGTTACCCACCCAACTATATTGTGGATGACGAGGAAGCTACATGCTAAACCCACTTGGTAGAATACCCTTATCATCGCCCAACTGAACTATAATATCCCTAATATTTGATACGGAACTATCCAGTTCTGACGATCTCCTTTACCGTTACCCACCCAACTACATTATGGATGACGAGGAAGCTCTGTGCTACACCTACTTGGTAGAATACCCTTCTCATCACCCAACTGAACTATTATATCCCTAATATTTGATACGGCACGTTGCAGTTCTGACGATCCCCTTTACTGTTATCTACCCAACTACATTATGGATGACGAGGAAGCTACGTGCTACACCCACTTGGTAGAATACCCTTCTCATCACCTAACTGAACTATTAAATCCCTAATATTTGATACGGCACTTCGCAGTTCTGACGATCTCCTTTACTGTTACCCACCCAACTACATTATGGATGACAAGGAAGCTATGTGCTACGCCCACATGGTAGAATACCCTTCTCATCACCTAACTGAACTATTATATCCCTAATATTTGATACGGCACTTCGCAGTTCTGACGATCTCCTTTACTGTTACCCACCCAACTACATTATGGATGACGAGGAAGCTCTGTGCTACACCTACTTGGTAGAATATTCTTCTCATGACCCAACTGAACTATAATATCCCTAATATTTGATACGGCACTTTGCAGTTCTGACGATCCCCTTTACTGTTACCCCCCTAACTACATTATGGATGACGAGGAAGCTCTGTGCTACACCTACTTGGTAGAATATTCTTCTCATGACCCAACTGAACTATAATATCCCTAATATTTGATACGGCACGTTGCAGTTCTGACGATCCCCTTTGCTGTTACCCACCCACCTACATTATGGATGACAAGGAAGCTACGTGCTACACCCACTTGGTAGAATACCCTTCTCATCACCTAACTGAACTATTAAATCCCTAATATTTGATACGGCACTTCGCAGTTCTGACGATCTCCTTTACTGTTACCCACCCAACTATATTATGGATGACAAGGAAGCTATGTGCTACGCCCACTTGGTAGAATACCCTTCTCATCACCTAACTGAACTATTATATCCCTCATACTTGATAGGGATCTTTGCAGTTCTGACGATCTCCTTTACTGTTACCCACCCAACTACATTATGGATGACGAGGAAGCTACGTACTACACCCACTTGGTAGAATACCCTCTCATACGTTTGATACGTCACTTTGCAGTTCTGGCGATCTCCTATACTGTTCCCCACCCAACTATATAATGGATGAAGAGGAAGCTACGTGCTACACCCACTTGGTAGAATACCCTTCTCATCACCTAACTGAACTATTATATCCCTAATATTTGATACGGCACTTCGCAGTTCTGACGATCTCCTTTACTGTTACCCACCCAACTACATTATGGATGACGGGGTAGCTATGTGCTACGCCCACTTGGTAGAATACCCTTCTCATCACCTAACTGTACTATTATATCCCTAATACTTGATACGGCTCTTTGCAGTTCTTTACTGTTACCCACCCAACTACATTATGGATGACGGGGTAGCTATGTGCTACGCCCACTTGGTAGAATACCCTTCTCATCACCTAACTGTACTATTATATCCCTAATACTTGATACGGCTCATTGCAGTTCTGACGATCTCCTTTACTGTTACCTACCCAACTACATTATGGATGACGGGGTAGCTATGTGCTACGCCCACTTAGTAGAATACCCTTCTCATCACCTAACTGTACTATTATATCCCTAATACTTGATACGGCTCTTTGCAGTTTTTTACTGTTACCCACCCAACTACATTATGGATGACGGGGTAGCTATGTGCTATGCCCACTTGGTAGAATACCCTTCTCATCACCTAACTGAACTATTATATCCTTAATACTCGATACGGCTTTTTGCAGTTCTGACGATCTCCTTTACTGTTACCCACCCAACTACATTATGGATGACGGGGTAGCTATGTGCTACGCCCACTTGGTAGAATACCCTTCTCATCACCCAACTGAACTATTATATCCCTAATATTTGATACGGCACTTTGCAGTTCTGACGATCTCCTTTACTGTTACCCACCCAACTACATTATGGATGACGGGGTAGCTATGTGCTACGCCCACTTGGTAGAATACCCTTCTCATCACCTAACTGTACTATTATATCCCTAATACTTGATACGGCTCTTTGCAGTTCTTTACTGTTACCCACCCAACTACATTATGGATGACGGGGTAGCTATGTGCTACGCCCACTAGGTAGAATACCCTTCTCATCACCTAACTGAACTATTATATCCCTAATATTTGATACGGCCCTTCGCAGTTCTGACGATCTCCTTTACTGTTACCCACCCAACTACATTATGAATGACGGGGTAGCTATGTGCTAAACCCACTTGGTAGAATACCCTTCTCATCACCTAACTGAACTATTATATCCCTAATATTTGATACGGCCCTTCGCAGTTCTGACTGTTCTGACAGTTCTGACTGTTACCCACCCAACTACATTATGAATGACGGGGTAGCTATGTGCTACGCCCACTTGGTAGAATACCCTTCTCATCACCTAACTGTACTATTATATCCCTAATATTTGATACGGCCCTTCGCAGTTCTGACGATCTCCTTTACTGTTACCCACCCAACTACATTATGAATGACGGGGTAGCTATGTGCTACGCCCACTTGGTAGAATACCCTTCTCATCACCCAACTGAACTATTATATCCCTAATATTTGATACGGCCCTTCGCAGTTCTGACGATCTCCTTTACTCTTACCCACCCAACTATATTAATGGAATGGAACGAATTGGCAAGCGTGCAGGAAGACTCTGTATGAATTCTCCTCCTGTACGATCAGTTAAGAACTTCAGGTGTAGTGGCTGAGAGCAGGTACCCCCATAGTTAAAATTTAAAGTTCATTCATGAAAATATTAATGCACAATTCATTCAATCTATCAACATTTTAAAGAATCATTGTAGACAAGAATTCAGAATAAAGAGAGATGGAAATTGGAAGAATTGAATCATCACTTCACCTGATATTCAGTAGTTAGTTGTAGGAAGTTTTGGAGGTCTTGAGTTACGGATCGATTTCCAGCCTTGTCGTGGGTTCGAGGTCATTTCGTCTGTCAGCAGCAACTTTTTGAGTATCAGCATCAACTTCTCAGGAGCTCTCGTAGTTCACAATGAGATATCCGTGATTGCTGGAAAAGTTAGCAAATATATTAGCATTTAATTTAGGCAAATGCTAACCCAATCATAAATCAAACTAACATTTTTCAAAAATGAACAAATTTTGCATAATTTGCATGCAAATGAATTGTATTTTTTAGCCGGCGATTGAGAAAAGAGAATTTTCAATAAGGTGTCTAGTGGAATTTTTAATAAGGTCTAGAGCAAATGAATCCTTAAGAAATTTTCAAAAAGAACCATTAAGGACGAAATAAGATTGATCTTGCTCCATCTTTGAAGAACAAACAATTTCTACTTACGTCTCTTAATCCTAGTTTCTTGGTTCAATTTGGATAAATAAGAGGCATAAATGAATGATAAGACACAAATTTTAGTCCGCCGAATTAGGAACATAATTTATAAACATATTGTTTAGTAATGCATGCATTCCAGGGGACGTCCCATTGGATAAGCATTAGATCAGTTTAACCAGTCGGTAAGCGATAAAACTGTAGGCAAGAAATAGTGACCCCCCCCTCACCCTAATTTACCATAACATTTCTAGCGGCTTAGAAGCCTCGAATCTGAAGAGCATTTTAAAATCCATGATCTACGATACCCAACATGCGAATTCGAGTCCCCCCCCCCTCACCACCACCGAAAATGGTGCCGGTCTGGCACCAAAGCGGAAATACGTCGTAACATTTAACTTTCATCTATTAGTTTTAGTAGGTAGTCCGTCGAGGTTCACATCCGTAATCTAGGTGAAACACAAAAAACACCCACGAAATATTGTTTTATACCCCCCCGCGGTTTATGGTGTCCTGGCACCATGATGGCACCAACATTAGTTCCATGGTGGCACAGACAATAATTCATGAAAATCCGCAGGTATAGTGAGAATTTTTCTTCAATTGCAAAGCTTGGGGACAGTTAGTAAGCAGTAAAAGAATCGAAATATTGAAAATTCGGATATTTTGTGAATATTATCCCCCCACTCGCCCCCTCCCCCTGCGAATTTTGATACGCTGGAGAAATCGTGTACAACTCGGGAGTTATTTGAGTCAAACAGAAAAAGAACCACGAAAAACGGTTGAGAACTAAGGCCTGGGCAGACGACCCAAGATTTTGTCACACACACACATACACACACACAGACATACACCTATGGTTTTTTTTGCGGATTTGGATTCAGAATGGTCTAAAACGGATTACTGTGTGGTTAATTTTTTTTTCTGCTGAGTGTTGTCCAACTTCACCCCAGATCGATCGCATAAGGACGCCCAAGTCTTACTGTGGGACGTCCTAAAAACCTGCGATGGAGAAATAGGTTAAATTTTTAAAAAACCATATTCCAAACAACCAATTTCCAGTTAGGTACCTGTTTGGAAAAAAAAACGAACCAAATTTAAAAAAAACGAAATGGGGTTCTGCTTATGGAATCAGTTATACCCACCCCTTGTTCAATATTCTTCTAATTGTTCAACATTACCTACTCAAACCTAATCCAAGTGAGTGCAGGAAGACTCCATATGAATTCCTCTCCTGTACGATCAGTTAAGAACTTCAGGTGTAGTGTCTGAGAGCAGGTACCCCCATAGTTAAAATTCAAAGTTCACTCATGAAAAAATTAATGCACAATTCATTCAATTCATCAACATTTTAAAGAATTATTGTAGCAAAGAATTCAGAATCAAGAGAGATGAAAATTTGAGGAATTGAATTATCACTTCACCTGATATACAGTAGTTAGTTGTAGGAAGTTTTGGAGGTCTTGAGTTACGGATCGACTTCCAGCCTTGTCGTGGGTTCGAGGTCATTTCGTCTGTCAGCAGCAACTTCTTGAGCATCAGCTTCAACTTCTCAGCAGCTCTCGTAGTTCACAATGAGATATCCGAGATGGCGGGAAAAGTTAGCAAATATATTAGCATTTCATTTAGGCGAATGGTAACCCAATTATACATCAAACTAACATTTTTCAAAAATGAACACATTTTGCATAATTTGCATGCAAATGAATTGTAATTTTTAGCCGGCGATTGAGAAAAGAGAATATTTATTAACGTTTCTAGTGGAATTATAGCAGAAGAATCGAAATAACCTTCGATAACAAAAAAATGGACTGACATCAAGAATGATGTACGTGAACACCAAAAGGGGAAGAATAATAATCTAAGCGAGAACATACTAATGTAGTAGGTTGTTGTATATATAAATGTCTTTTCATCAGAAGGTATGTTGGAATATCAACGATTAATTGCAATGTGATTCACACTTTTTGTCATACTCATATCCTCCATCAGCCGATAGCAGTGACATACTGCCCAATAGTTTTGGAACACTTATATCTACTCGAATTCATGTTTTGTATTGCACGATCGACGCATAACCATGATGATGAGGAAGCTACGTGCTACACCCACTTGGTAGAATACCCTTCTCATCACCTAACCGAACTATTATATCCCTAATATTTGGTACGGCACTGTGCAGTTCTGACGATCTCCTATACTGTTTCCCACCCAACTATATTATGGATGACGTGGAAGGTATGTGCTACACACAATTGGTAGAAAACCCTCTTATCACCTAACTGTACTATATTATCCCTAATATTTGGTAGCACTAGGCAGTTCTGACGATCTCCTTTACTGTTACCCACCCAACTACATAACGGATGTAGAGGAAGCTACGTGCTACACCCACTTGGTAGAATACCCTTCTCATCACCTAACTGTACTATCATATCCCTAATATTTGGTACGGCACTATGCAGTCCTGACGATCTCCTTTACTGTTACCCACCCAACTACATTATGGATGAAGAGGAAGCTACGTGCTACACCCACTTGATAGAATACCCGCTCATCACCTAACTGTACTATCATATCCCTAATATTTGGTACAGCACTATGCAGTTCTGACGATCTCCTTTACTGTCACCCACCCAACTAGATTATGGATGAAGAGGAAGCTACGTGCTACACACAATTGGTAGAAAACCCTCTCATCACCTAACTGTACTATCACATCCCTAATAATTGGTACGGCACTATGCAGTTCTGACGATCTCCTTTACTGTTACCCACCCAACTACATTATGGATGGATCATCATCAATCATGAATCATCAATCATATATCTAATATTTGGTACGGCACTATGCTGTTCTGACGATCTCTTTTACTCTTACCCACCCAACTACATTATGGATGAAGAGGAAGCTACGAGCTACACCCACTTGGTAGAATACCCGCTCATCACCTAACTGAACTATCATATCCCTAATATTTGGTACGGCACTGTGCAGTTCTGACGATGTTCTATACCATTACCTACCAAACTATATTCTGACGAGGAAGCTATGTTCTACAACCACCCAGTAGAATACCCGCTCATCACCTAACTGTACTATCATATCCCTAATATGTGGTATGGCACTATGCAGTTCTGACGATCTCCTTTACTGTTACCCACCCAACCACATTATGGATGAAGAGGAAGCTACGTGCTACACCCACTTGGTAGAATACCCTTCTCATCACCTAACTGAACTATTATATCCCTAATATTTGGTAGTACTATGCAGTTCTGACGATCTCCTTTACTGTTATTAAATGAATGGGGTTAATTCCACTAGTTAGAAGCATACAATTATTATCTTTGTACCGTATTGGAGAATCCGTCGTAACCAGTAAGTCGAGTACAGGAGGCCAGCGCTTTTGATGTAAAGACATCATCTTCATCTTCAGGCCGTCGAGAGAATACTAAAGTTTGTCAGTCCATCGTTATATTCATACAGGTGTCTACACTTTCGATGGGCATAACTTCAGGGTTCGATTCTACAAGGTATTTCCAACAGAAAATTTCTCTTAGCAATGAGGAATTTCTCCGAATTCTGTTTGCAATTTTCCTGAATAGTTAATGGTGTGGGATAGATGAAAATTGGGCTGATTTTGGAAAATAAGTCTCCTGTTATTTTTGGGAGACAATCAAAAATTTTGATTTCAAAACTAACCGGGAAAACGGATGTGCAGCGGGAACGCTCGCTGATTGGGCTGTTCGGATCGCCGTCTCCTCCCAGTGTTGCCCATTAGGACGACGAAATCCTGTTTTCTAAGAGAAAAGTTATCAAACAAAAACAGGGGCAACCTAATTTTCCCCATCTTGCTTTTTCCATTTTTTTCTTCAGTTTTTCGATTTCGAACTTTACTGTTTCGTAAAATTTTGCATCTGGGGACTATGGATTTCTCGATCCTAGCGCATCAAGCGGCCATAAATGAACTCTTCCAGGATGACGTCATTTTCCCGGTTTTTTAAACATTCGTATTTTCTACACTGTTTTGTTTATTCGTAAATTAGGAAGTTCGGGCTGAATGTTTGCCTTAGGAGGTTTTTCGAGGTGCTGAATCCGATTTTGGGGTCAAAAATAGGAAATTCCGACATGGTGAAATTCTTCATTTTCTTGTAACCCACTCAAAATTCCTTCCCTTCACTTTGAAGTTTTTCTTCGCGTTTTCGACCTTATGGCACTGATATGGGCATAACTCCGTTAAAAACCCTGAAAACTCAAATCTGACTACACCGTTAGAAATAGCGTTAAATTCCTAAGCTGTCTAGTGCAAAATAAAAATATTTCAGCAATAAAACAGTTTCAAAAAATCAAGTAAAAAGCCATCTCTAAAAAATTTTCAAAACTTGACTTTCTTCGACCAAAGTTTCGACTCTAAATCCCTGCCCATTTCGATGGGCGCTCTTCGGATAAAACATGCTCGAATTGTGAGATTTTCAACGGTCTATCGATTTTTCTTTTTAACATTCAAATTGGAAGAGTAAATTAAGTTTGAATGCCAGAAAACGTGTGTTTTACAAGAAAATCCAGTGTTTTAAGCGGTTTCCCCTCGACCTCAAGATGGCTTGACGATTTTGGTATCAATTCCTATGTAATTTTTTACGCTGAATCAAATAGTGATACTCCCGAATGATTCCGACTGCTAGAAAGTGGATTTTTCGAAGAAAACCTTCGTTTTTCGTACATAAAATAAGCATTATTCGTAGATATAGTCGTGAGCATGAAGTAACACCTTTGAACTAAACTAAAACACTGAATTTCTAGCTGATTGAAGTTTTTGTTGAGTTCAAAGGTGTTACTTCATGCTCACTACCACATTTACGAATAATGCGTATTTTATGTACGAAAAACGAAGGTTTTCTTCAAAATATCCACTTTCTAGCAGTCGGAACCATTCGGAAGTATCACTATTTGATTCAGCGTAAAAAATTACATAGGAAATGACAACAAAATCGTCAAGCCACCTTAGGTCGAGGGGGACCATAAACCGCTTAAAACACTGGATTTTCTTATAAAACACACGTTTTCTGGCATTTAAACTTGATTAACCTGCCAATTTGAAAGTTAAAAAGAAAAATCGATAGACCGTTGAAAAGCTCACAATTTGAGCATGTTTTCTCCGATGAGTGCCATGAGTGGGCAGGGATTTAGAGTGAAAACTTTGGTCGAAGAAAGTCAAGTTTCGAAAATTTTTTAGAATTGGCTATTTGACTTGATTTTTTGAAACTACTTTATTGCTGAAATATTTTTATTTTGCACTAGACAGCTTAGGAATTTAACGCTCTTTTTAAAGGTGTAGTCAGATTTGAATTTTCAGGAGAAATAAGGGAGTTATGCCCATATCAGTGCCATAAGGTCGAAAACGCGAAGAGAAACTTCAAAGTGGAAAAAAAGGAATTTTGAGTGGGTTAAAAAAAATTGCTAACAAGACATTTTTTGTTGGAAATACCTTGTAGACTCGAACCCTGAAGTCATGCCCATCGAAAGTGTAGACACCCTGTATAGTCTGGGAGAAAGGGAGGTAGGCAAGAGGATTAGAAAGGAAAGGGGACCACCTAGTAACGAGACCACGTGGTGAAAGGTTGTTTGTCTGTCATGTCAAGTGAAAGGGAGAGATAAAACTAATCCTATTAGCTAATTGTACATTCACCACATGGTAACCACGTGGTCTTCTTTTCTAAACTATGAATATATTATAAACTAGCTTACATAACTAACTTATTGCTAAAATTATTAACTTATGTCTATATCAATTTCTAACTTTTTTTTCCAAATTTTTATTTTTGGTTAGTTGATTATTTTTATTTATTGTTAGAAATTATGATATCCTTGGTCGTTTGGTTGTCTGGAAGTTAGTGGAGTCGTGAGGGTGCTGTTTGAGTTTGTAAGGAGATGTGGTAGAGTGTTCTGTTCGTTGTCTTTTGTTGTTCAGGTTGTCAGTAAATCCGTCTGTGGGTGTTTTTCGTACTCTATTGTCCAAAGCAATGGATACACAAACAAAACCATAGACAAACTACTCCGACAATACAATAACAAACGGAACTTCCCACAACTACGAGACTCAAACGCGAACCAACGCTGCATCTTCACATACACTGGACCAGAGACCTATAAACTCACCAACCTTTCCCAGAAGGAAGGACTTTCGACCAGATTCAAAACTGACAACTCACTGAAAAACCAACTGAACACTTGCATTGACAAAACAAACACCTACGACAGAAGTGGAGTTTACAAACTGGTTTGCAGCTGTGAACACACATACATTGGACAAACAGGACACAACTTAAAAACAAGATACACCGAACACATCAGATCTTTTCGACTCAACACTAGACGCTCCCACTACGCAAACCACGTATACGACCATGGACATGAATTATCCGACATAAAAAACTGCATGACACTCCTCCACCCACAACAGAAAGGACGACGACTGAACATACTTGAAAACATGAAAATATACGAACTACGTAAATTTGACGGACGTATAATAAACCAAAACCTGCTTGACACTACCTCAGACACTATATTCAAACCACTGGACAAACACATTCAAAAACGAAAAACACCCACAGACGGATTTACTGACAACCTGAACAACAAAAGAATACGAACAGAACACGCTAACACATCTCCATACAAACGCAAACAGCACCCTCATGACTCCACTAACTTCCAGACAACCAAACGACCTAGGATATTATAATTTCTAACAATAAATAAAAATAATCAAAGAACCATAAATCAAAAATTGGAAAAGGAAAAAAAAACTCAAGTTAGAAATAGATATAAGTTAATAATTTCAGCAATAAGTTAGTTATGTAAGCTAGTTTATAATATATTCATAGTTTAGAATAGAAGACCACGTGGTCACCATGTGGTGAACGTACAACTAGCTAATAGGATTGGTTTTATCTCTCCCTTTCACTTGACATGACAGACAAACAACCTTTCACCACATGGTCTCGTTACTAGGTGGTCCCCTTTGCTTTCTAAACCTCTTGCCTACCTCCCTATCACCCAGACTATATAAATAGAACGACGGACTGACAAACTTTAGTACTCTCTCGACGGCCTGAAGATGATATCTTTACATCGAAAGCGCTCGCCTCCTGAACTCGACTTGCTGGGTACGACGGATTCTCAACTACGGTACGTAGATAATAATTGTATCCTTTACTGTTAACCACCCAACTATATAATGAATGACGAGGAAGCTACTTGCTAAACCCACTTGGTAGAATACCATCTCATCATATTTGGTACGGCACTATGCAGTTCTGACGATCTCCATTACTGTTACCCACCCAACTATATTATGGATGACGAGGAAGCTACGTGCTAAACCCACTTGGTAGAATACCCTCTCATCGCCTAACAGTACTATTCCATCCCTAATATTTGGTACAGCACTATGCAGTTCTGACGATCTCCATTACTGTTACCCACCCAACTATATTGTGGATGACGAGGAAGCTACATGCTAAACCCACTTGGTAGAATACCCTTATCATCGCCCAACTGAACTATAATATCCCTAATATTTGATACGGCACTATCCAGTTCTGACGATCTCCTTTACCTTTACCCACCCAACTACATTATGGATGACGAGGAAGCTCTGTGCTACACCTACTTGGTAGAATATTCTTCTCATGACCCAACTGAACTATAATATCCCTAATATTTGATACGGCACTTTGCAGTTCTGACGATCCCCTTTACTGTTACCCACCCAACTTCATTATGGATGACGAGGAAGCTCTGTGCTACACCCACTTGGTAGAATACCCTTCTCATCACCCAACTGAACTATTATATCCCTAATATTTGATACGGCACGTTGCAGTTCTGACGATCCCCTTTACTGTTATCTACCCATCTACATTATGGATGACGAGGAAGCTACGTGCTACACCCACTTGGTAGAATACCCTCTCATACATTTGTTTCGGCACTTGGCAGTTCTGACGATCTCCTTTACCATTACCCACCCAACTACATTATGAATAACGGGGTAGCTATGTGCTACGCCCACTTGGTAGAATACCCTTCTCATCACCCAACTGAACTATTATATTCCTAATATTTGATACGGCCCTTCGCAGTTCTGACGATCTCCTTTACTGTTACCCACCCAACTACATTATGGATGACGAGGAAGCTACGTGCTACACCCACTTGGTAGAATACCCTTCTCATCACCTAACTGAACTATTATATCCCTAATATTTGATACGGCACTTCGCAGTTCTGACGATCTCCTTTACTGTTACCCACCCAACTATATTATGGATGACGAGGAAGCTACGTGCTACGCCCACTTGGTAGAATACCCTTCTCATCACCTAACTGAACTATTATATCCCTAATATTTGATACGGCACCTCGCAGTTCTGACGATCTCCTTTACTGTTACCCACCCAACTATATTATGGATGACGAGGAAGCTATGTGCTACACCCACTTGGTAGAATACCCGCTCATCACCTAACTGAACTATTATATCCCTAATATTTGATACGGCCCTTCGCATTTCTGACGATCTCCTTTACTGTTACCCACCCAACTACATTATGGATGACGAGGAAGCTACGTGCTACACCCACTTGGCAGAATACCCTTCTCATGACCCATTTGAACTATAATATCCCTAATATTTGATACGGCACTGTGCAGTTCTGACAATCTCCTTTACCGTTACCCACCCAACTACATTATGGATGACGAGGAAGCTACGTGCTACACCTACTTGGTAGAATACCCTTCTCATCACCTAACTGAGCTATTATATCCCTAATACTTGATACGGTTTTTTGCAGTTCTGACGATCTCCTTTACTGTTACCCACCCAACTACATTATGGATGACGGGGTAGCTATGTGCTACGCCCACTTGGTAGAATACCCTTCTCATCACCTAACTGAACTATTATATCCCTAATATTTGATACGGCTCTTTGCAGTTCTGACGATCTCCTTTACTGTTACCCACCCAACTACATTATGGATGACGAGGAAGCTACGTGCTACACCCACTTGGTAGAATACCCTCTCATACATTTGATATGGGACTTTGCAGTTCTGACGATCTCCTTTACTCTTACCCACCCAACTACATTATGGATGACGGGGTAGCTATGTGCTACACCCACTTGGTAGAATACCCTTCTCATCACCTAACTGAGCTATTATATCCCTAATACTTGATACGGCTCTTTGCAGTTCTGACGATCTCCTTTACTGTTACCCACCCAACTACATTATGGATGACGAGGAAGCTACGTGCTACACCCACTCGGTAGAATACCCTTCTCATCACCTAACTGAGCTATTATATCCCTAATACTTGATACGGCTTTTTGCAGTTCTGACGATCTCGTTTACTGTTACCCACCCAACTACATTATGGATGACGGGGTAGCTATGTGCTACGCCCACTTGGTAGAATACCCTTCTCATCACCAAACTGTACTATTATATCCCTAATACTTGATACGGCTCTTTGCAGTTCTTTACTGTTACCCACCCAACTACATTATGGATGACGGGGTAGCTATGTGCTACGCCCACTTGGTAGAATACCCTTCTCATCACCTAACTGAACTATTATATCCCTAATACTTGATACGGCTTTTTGCAGTTCTGACGATCTCCTTTACTGTTACCCACCCAACTACATTATGGATGACGGGGTAGCTATGTGCTACGCCCACTTAATAGAATACCCTTCTCATCACCTAACTGTACTATTATATCCCTAATACTTGATACGGCTCTTTGCAGTTCTTTACTGTTACCCACCCAACTACATTATGGATGACGGAGTAGCTATGTGCTACACCTACTTGGTAGAATACCCTTCTCATCACCTAACTGTACTATTATATCCCTAATACTTGATACGGCTCTTTGCAGTTCTTTACTGTTACCCACCCAACTACATTATGGATGACGAGGAAGCTCTGTGCTACACCTACTTGGTAGAATACCCTTCTCATCACCTAACTGAGCTATTATATCCCTATACTTGATACGGCTCTTTGCAGTTCTGACGATCTCCTTTTCTCTTACCCAGCCAACTACATCATGGATGACGGGGTAGCTATGTGCTACAACCACTTGGTAGAATACCCTTCTCATCACCTAACTGAGCTATTATATCCCTAATACTTGATACGGCTCTTTGCAGTTCTGACGATCTCCTTTACTGTTACCCACCCAACTACATCATGGATGACGAGGAAGCTACGTGCTACACCCACTTGGTAGAATACCCTTCTCATCACCTAACTGACCTATTATATCCCTAATACTTGATACGGCTTTTTGCAGTTCTGACGATCTCCTTTGCTGTTACCCACCCAACTACATTATGGATGACGGGGTAGCTATGTGCTACGCCCACTTGGTAGAATACCCTCCTCATCACCTAACTGAACTATTATATCCCTAATACTTGATACGGCTTTTTGCAGTTCTGACGATATCCTTTACTGTTACCCACCCAACTACATTATGGATGACGGGGTAGCTATGTGCTACACCCACTTGGTAGAATACCCTTCTCATCACCTAACTGTACTATTATATCCCTAATACTTGATACGGCTCTTTGCAGTTCTTTAGTGTTACCCACCCAACTACATTATGGATGACGGGGTAGCTATGTGCTATGCCCACTTGGTAGAATACCCTTCTCATCACCTAACTGTACTATTATATCCCTAATACTTGATACGGCTCTTTGCAGTTCTTTACTGTTACCCACCCAACTACATTATGGATGACGGGGTAGCTATGTGCTACACCTACTTGGTAGAATACCCTTCTCATCACCTAACTGAGCCATTATATCCCTAATACTTGATACGGCTCTCTGCAGTTCTGACAATCTCCTTTACTGTTACCCACCCAACTACATTATGGATGACGAGGAAGCTACGTGCTACACCCACTTGGTAGAATACCCTTCTCATCACCTAACTGAGCTATTATATCCCTAATGCTTGATACGGCTCTTTGCAGTTCTGACGATCTCCTTTACTGTTACCCACCCAACTACATTATGGATGACGAGGAAGCTACGTGCTACACCCACTTGGTAGAATATCCTCTCATACATTTGATACGGGACTTTTCAGTTCTGACAATCTCCTTTACCGTCACTCACCCAACTACATTATGGATGACGAGGAAGCTACGTGCTACACCTACTTGGTAGAATACCCTTCTCATCACCCAACTGAACTATTATATCCCTAATATTTGATACGGCACCTCGCAGTTCTGACGATCTCCTTTACTGTTACCCACCCAACTATATTATGGATGACGAGGAAGCTATGTGCTACACCCACTTGGTAGAATACCCGCTCATCACCTAACTGAACTATTATATCCCTAATATTTGATACGGCCCTTCGCATTTCTGACGATCTCCTTTACTGTTACCCACCCAACTACATTATGGATGACGAGGAAGCTACGTGCTACACCCACTTGGCAGAATACCCTTCTCATGACCCATTTGAACTATAATATCCCTAATATTTGATACGGCACTGTGCAGTTCTGACAATCTCCTTTACCGTTACCCACCCAACTACATTATGGATGACGAGGAAGCTACGTGCTACACCTACTTGGTAGAATACCCTTCTCATCACCTAACTGAGCTATTATATCCCTAATACTTGATACGGTTTTTTGCAGTTCTGACGATCTCCTTTACTGTTACCCACCCAACTACATTATGGATGACGGGGTAGCTATGTGCTACGCCCACTTGGTAGAATACCCTTCTCATCACCTAACTGAACTATTATATCCCTAATATTTGATACGGCTCTTTGCAGTTCTGACGATCTCCTTTACTGTTACCCACCCAACTACATTATGGATGACGAGGAAGCTACGTGCTACACCCACTTGGTAGAATACCCTCTCATACATTTGATATGGGACTTTGCAGTTCTGACGATCTCCTTTACTCTTACCCACCCAACTACATTATGGATGACGGGGTAGCTATGTGCTACACCCACTTGGTAGAATACCCTTCTCATCACCTAACTGAGCTATTATATCCCTAATACTTGATACGGCTCTTTGCAGTTCTGACGATCTCCTTTACTGTTACCCACCCAACTACATTATGGATGACGAGGAAGCTACGTGCTACACCCACTTGGTAGAATACACTCTCATACATTTGATACGGGACTTTTCAGTTCTGACAATCTCCTTTACCGTCACTCACCCAACTACATTATGGATGACGAGGAAGCTACGTGCTACACCTACTTGGTAGAATACCCTTCTCATCACCCAACTGAACTATTATATCCCTAATATTTGATACGGCACCTCGCAGTTCTGACGATCTCCTTTACTGTTACCCACCCAACTATATTATGGATGACGAGGAAGCTATGTGCTACACCCACTTGGTAGAATACCCGCTCATCACCTAACTGAACTATTATATCCCTAATATTTGATACGGCCCTTCGCATTTCTGACGATCTCCTTTACTGTTACCCACCCAACTACATTATGGATGACGAGGAAGCTACGTGCTACACCCACTTGGCAGAATACCCTTCTCATGACCCATTTGAACTATAATATCCCTAATATTTGATACGGCACTGTGCAGTTCTGACAATCTCCTTTACCGTTACCCACCCAACTACATTATGGATGACGAGGAAGCTACGTGCTACACCTACTTGGTAGAATACCCTTCTCATCACCTAACTGAGCTATTATATCCCTAATACTTGATACGGTTTTTTGCAGTTCTGACGATCTCCTTTACTGTTACCCACCCAACTACATTATGGATGACGGGGTAGCTATGTGCTACGCCCACTTGGTAGAATACCCTTCTCATCACCTAACTGAACTATTATATCCCTAATATTTGATACGGCTCTTTGCAGTTCTGACGATCTCCTTTACTGTTACCCACCCAACTACATTATGGATGACGAGGAAGCTACGTGCTACACCCACTTGGTAGAATACCCTCTCATACATTTGATATGGGACTTTGCAGTTCTGACGATCTCCTTTACTCTTACCCACCCAACTACATTATGGATGACGGGGTAGCTATGTGCTACACCCACTTGGTAGAATACCCTTCTCATCACCTAACTGAGCTATTATATCCCTAATACTTGATACGGCTCTTTGCAGTTCTGACGATCTCCTTTACTGTTACCCACCCAACTACATTATGGATGACGAGGAAGCTACGTGCTACACCCACTCGGTAGAATACCCTTCTCATCACCTAACTGAGCTATTATATCCCTAATACTTGATACGGCTTTTTGCAGTTCTGACGATCTCGTTTACTGTTACCCACCCAACTACATTATGGATGACGGGGTAGCTATGTGCTACGCCCACTTGGTAGAATACCCTTCTCATCACCAAACTGTACTATTATATCCCTAATACTTGATACGGCTCTTTGCAGTTCTTTACTGTTACCCACCCAACTACATTATGGATGACGGGGTAGCTATGTGCTACGCCCACTTGGTAGAATACCCTTCTCATCACCTAACTGAACTATTATATCCCTAATACTTGATACGGCTTTTTGCAGTTCTGACGATCTCCTTTACTGTTACCCACCCAACTACATTATGGATGACGGGGTAGCTATGTGCTACGCCCACTTAATAGAATACCCTTCTCATCACCTAACTGTACTATTATATCCCTAATACTTGATACGGCTCTTTGCAGTTCTTTACTGTTACCCACCCAACTACATTATGGATGACGGGGTAGCTATGTGCTACACCTACTTGGTAGAATACCCTTCTCATCACCTAACTGTACTATTATATCCCTAATACTTGATACGGCTCTTTGCAGTTCTTTACTGTTACCCACCCAACTACATTATGGATGACGAGGAAGCTCTGTGCTACACCTACTTGGTAGAATACCCTTCTCATCACCTAACTGAGCTATTATATCCCTATACTTGATACGGCTCTTTGCAGTTCTGACGATCTCCTTTACTGTTACCCACCCAACTACATTATGGATGACGAGGAAGCTACGTGCTACACCCACTTGGTAGAATACCCTCTCATACATTTGATACGGGACTTTGCAGTTCTGACGATCTCCTTTTCTCTTACCCAGCCAACTACATCATGGATGACGGGGTAGCTATGTGCTACAACCACTTGGTAGAATACCCTTCTCATCACCTAACTGAGCTATTATATCCCTAATACTTGATACGGCTCTTTGCAGTTCTGACGATCTCCTTTACTGTTACCCACCCAACTACATCATGGATGACGAGGAAGCTACGTGCTACACCCACTTGGTAGAATACCCTTCTCATCACCTAACTGACCTATTATATCCCTAATACTTGATACGGCTTTTTGCAGTTCTGACGATCTCCTTTGCTGTTACCCACCCAACTACATTATGGATGACGGGGTAGCTATGTGCTACGCCCACTTGGTAGAATACCCTTCTCATCACCTAACTGTACTATTATATCCCTAATACTTGATACGGCTCTTTGCAGTTCTTTACTGTTACCCACCCAACTACATTATGGATGACGGGGTAACTATGTGCTACGCCCACTTGGTAGAATACCCTTCTCATCACCTAACTGTGTTATTATATCCCTAATACTTAATACGGCTCTTTGCAGTTCTTTACTGTTACCCACCCAACTACATTATGGATGACGGGGTAGCTATGTGCTACGCCCACTTGGTAGAATACCCTCCTCATCACCTAACTGAACTATTATATCCCTAATACTTGATACGGCTTTTTGCAGTTCTGACGATATCCTTTACTGTTACCCACCCAACTACATTATGGATGACGGGGTAGCTATGTGCTACGCCCACTTGGTAGAATACCCTTCTCATCACCTAACTGTACTATTATATCCCTAATACTTGATACGGCTCTTTGCAGTTCTTTAGTGTTACCCACCCAACTACATTATGGATGACGGGGTAGCTATGTGCTATGCCCACTTGGTAGAATACCCTTCTCATCACCTAACTGTACTATTATATCCCTAATACTTGATACGGCTCTTTGCAGTTCTTTACTGTTACCCACCCAACTACATTATGGATGACGGGGTAGCTATGTGCTACACCTACTTGGTAGAATACCCTTCTCATCACCTAACTGAGCTATTATATCCCTAATACTTGATACGGCTCTCTGCAGTTCTGACAATCTCCTTTACTGTTACCCACCCAACTACATTATGGATGACGAGGAAGCTACGTGCTACACCCACTTGGTAGAATACCCTTCTCATCACCTAACTGAGCTATTATATCCCTAATGCTTGATACGGCTCTTTGCAGTTCTGACGATCTCCTTTACTGTTACCCACCCAACTACATTATGGATGACGAGGAAGCTACGTGCTACACCCACTTGGTAGAATACCCTCTCATACATTTGATACGGGACTTTTCAGTTCTGACAATCCCCTTTACCGTCACTCACCCAACTACATTATGGATGACGAGGAAGCTACGTGCTACACCTACTTGGTAGAATACCCTTCTCATCACCCAACTGAACTATTATATCCCTAATATTTGATACGGCACTTTGCAGTTCTGACGATCCCCTTTACTGTTACCCACCCAACTACATTATGGATGACAAGGAAGCTACGTGCTACACCCACTTGGTAGAATACCCTCTCATACATTTGATACGGGACTTTGCAGTTCTGACGATCTCCTTTACTGTTACCCACCCAACTATATAATGGATGACGAGGAAGCTCTGTGCTACACCTACTTGGTAGAATACCCTTCTCATCACCCAACTGAACTATTATATCCCTAATATTTGATACGGGACTTTGCAGTTCTGACGATCTCCTTTACTGTTACCCACCCAACTACATTATGGATGACGGGGTAGCTATGTGCTACGCCCACTTGGTAGAATACCCTTCTCATCACCAAACTGTACTATTATATCCCTAATACTTGATACGGCTCTTTGCAGTTCTTTACTGTTACCCACCCAACTACATTATGGATGACGGGGTAGCTATGTGCTACGCCCACTTGGTAGAATACCCTTCTCATCACCTAACTGAACTATTATATCCCTAATACTTGATACGGCTTTTTGCAGTTCTGACGATCTCCTTTACTGTTACCCACCCAACTACATTATGGATGACGGGGTAGCTATGTGCTACGCCCACTTAATAGAATACCCTTCTCATCACCTAACTGTACTATTATATCCCTAATACTTGATACGGCTCTTTGCAGTTCTTTACTGTTACCCACCCAACTACATTATGGATGACGGGGTAGCTATGTGCTACGCCCACTTGGTAGAATACCCTTCTCATCACCTAACTGTACTATTATATCCCTAATACTTGATACGGCTCTTTGCAGTTCTTTACTGTTACCCACCCAACTACATTATGGATGACGAGGAAGCTCTGTGCTACACCTACTTGGTAGAATACCCTTCTCATCACCTAACTGAGCTATTATATCCCTATACTTGATACGGCTCTTTGCAGTTCTGACGATCTCCTTTACTGTTACCCACCCAACTACATTATGGATGACGAGGAAGCTACGTGCTACACCCACTTGGTAGAATACCCTCTCATACATTTGATACGGGACTTTTCAGTTCTGACAATCTCCTTTACCGTCACTCACCCAACTACATTATGGATGACGAGGAAGCTACGTGCTACACCTACTTGGTAGAATACCCTTCTCATCACCCAACTGAACTATTATATCCCTAATATTTGATACGGCACTTTGCAGTTCTGACGATCCCCTTTACTGTTACCCACCCAACTACATTATGGATGACAAGGAAGCTACGTGCTACACCCACTTGGTAGAATACCCTCTCATACATTTGATACGGGACTTTGCAGTTCTGACGATCTCCTTTACTGTTACCCACCCAACTATATAATGGATGACGAGGAAGCTCTGTGCTACACCTACTTGGTAGAATACCCTTCTCATCACCCAACTGAACTATTATATCCCTAATATTTGATACGGGACTTTGCAGTTCTGACGATCTCCTTTACTGTTACCCACCCAACTACATTATGGATGACGAGGAAGCTACGTGCTACACCCACTTGGTAGAATACCCTCTCATACATTTGATACGGGACTTTGCAGTTCTGACGATCTCCTTTACTCTTACCCACCCAACTACATTATGGATGACGAGGAAGCTACGTGCTACACCCACTTGGTAGAATACCCTTCTCATCACCTAGCTGAGCTATTATATCCCTAATACTTGATACGGCTTTTTGCAGTTCTGACGATCTCCTTTACTGTTACCCACCCAACTACATTATGGATGACGGGGTAGCTATGTGCTACGCCCACTTGGTAGAATACCCTTCTCATCACCTAACTGAACTATTATATCCCTAATATTTGATACGGCTCTTTGCAGTTCTGAAGATCTCCTTTACTGTTACCCACCCAACTACATTATGGATGACGAGGAAGCTACGTGCTACACCCACTTGGTAGAATACCCTCTCATACATTTGATACGGGACTTTGCAGTTCTGACGATCTCCTTTACTCTTACCCACCCAACTACATTATGGATGACGGGGTAGCTATGTGCTACACCCACTTGGTAGAATACCCTTCTCATCACCTAACTGAGCTATTATATCCCTAATACTTGATACGGCTCTTTGCAGTTCTGACGATCTCCTTTACTGTTACCCACCCAACTACATTATGGATGACGAGGAAGCTACGTGCTACACCCAGTTGGTAGAATACCCTTCTCATCACCTAACTGAGCTATTATATCCCTAATATTTGATACGGCTCTTTGCAGTTCTGACGATCTCCTTTACTGTTACCCACCCAACTACATTATGGATGACGAGGAAGCTACGTGCTACACCCAGTTGGTAGAATACCCTTCTCATCACCTAACTGAGCTATTATATCCCTAATATTTGATACGGCTCTTTGCAGTTCTGACGATCTCCTTTACTGTTACCCACCCAACTACATTATGGATGACGGGGTAGCTATGTGCTACGCCCACTTGGTAGAATACCCTTCTCATCACCTAACTGTACTATTATATCCCTAATACTTGATACGGCTCTTCGCAGTTCTTTACTGTTACCCACCCAACTACATTATGGATGACGGGGTAGCTATGTGCTACGCCCACTTGGTAGAATACCCTTCTCATCACCTAACTGAACTATTATATCCCTAATACTTGATACGGCTTTTTGCAGTTCTGACGATCTCCTTTACTGTTACCCACCCAACTACATTATGGATGACGGGGTAGCTATGTGCTATGCCCACTCGGTAGAATACCCTTCTCATCACCTAACTGTACTATTATATCCCTTATACTTGATACGGCTCTTTGCAGTTCTTTACTGTTACCCACCCAACTACATTATGGATGACGGGGTAGCTATGTGCTACGCCCACTTGGTAGAATACCCTTCTCATCACCTAACTGTACTATTATATCCCTAATACTTGATACGGCTCTTCGCAGTTCTTTACTGTTACCCACCCAACTACATTATGGATGACGGGGTAGCTATGTGCTACGCCCACTTGGTAGAATACCCTTCTCATCACCTAACTGTACTATTATATCCCAAATACTTGATACGGCTCTTTGCAGTTCTGACGATCTCCTTTACTGTTACCCACCCAACTACATTATGGATGACGGGGTAGCTATGTGCTACGCCCACTTGGTAGAATACCCTTCTCATCACCTAACTGTACTATTATATCCCATATACTTGATACGGCTCTTTGCAGTTCTTTACTGTTACTAATGTAGTTTAATGTAGTTGGGTAACTACATTATGGATGACGGGGTAGCTATGTGCTACGCCCACTTGGTAGAATACCCTTCTCATCACCTAACTGTACTATTATATCCCTAATACTTGATACGGCTCTTTGCAGTTCTTTACTGTTACCCACCCAACTACATTATGGATGACGGGGTAGCTATGTGCTATGCCCACTTGGTAGAATACCCTTCTCATCACCTAACTGACTATTATATCCTTAATACTTGATACGGCTTTTCGCAGTTCTGACGATCTCCTTGAAGGCTCGGCCACACAGAACGCGGGCTGACCGCGCGGACAGGTTCGCCCGACTCCCGCGGACTCTGTAACAAGGCATTTCGCATTGCCCCTGCCACACAGAGCGCGGACTGCCGCGGCGGGCAACTTCTGTCCACGCCAGGGCGCGGGCAGGTTGTAATTTTTTACAGAGTCCGCGGCGGGCAACTTCAAATTCTGCACTATAATTGAAATTGTTCCATATTTTCCTCAAAATATAATCAATGAGTTTATGTTAATGTTATAGGTTAAATGACTTTTCCTACTTTTTTCTCAAAACATTATTTATTTATTTTTGGTTTTTATTAATTTTTGAGAAAACTAAAGTTTCAAAAGGTTTCAAATTGATGCTGATTGCCTACATTTCAATCAAATTCCTCTCTCTTACCTTTTTTTCTAAAATGAGTAGTTATGCTATTGAACCATTTCGAGCACAACGAAAATTCCACTTTTTGGGAGGAAAAAAATCATCTATTTTTGGATATTGTTGTATCTCCGTAATTAGGTACCTATTCAACCTACAGAGCTCGAGAAGGTCGCAAACTGTTGCAAATTTAACCTAATATAAAACGTTACCGGACATAAATTATTGAAATTATCACAGTTTGGAAGTACTTGCCTAATTGTTAGAAAAGTACTAAAATTTCACGGGTTTTAAATGCATTTCGTCAGTAGCACAAGGTTTTCGGGGTTGCAAAGTTTCTGATAAACGTAGGAGACCTAACATCATAAAAAATAGTAGATACCCCCGCGTTTTATTTATAAAAAAAAATACCGCGTTAAATTTACTGGGCTATTGCTTCGTTGTCTGTCATTAATAAATAATGACAGATAACATAAGAGTTCGAGAAAAAATTCCGTCTTGATTTGGAAGCAAGTAAAAGGAGTAAGGCCTCGTCGTCCGATGAGCTGCTCGACATGATCGATGAACACTGAGAAAATTAACACTGGTCCGCCGCGGCTGTCCGCGTTCTGTGTGGCAGGGGTTGTCCGCGGCGGACTGCTGTCGGTTCGCGCGCGAACTGTCCGCGCGGTCAGCCCGCGTTCTGTGTGGCCGAGCCTTTACTGTTACCCACCCAACTACATTATGGATGACGGGGTAGCTATGTGCTACGCCCACTTGGTAGAATACCCTTCTCATCACCTAACTGAACTATTATATCCCTAATATTTGATACGGCACTTTGCAGTTCTGACGATCTCCTTTACTTATACCCACCCAACTACATTATGGATGACGGGGTAGCTATGTGCTACGCCCACTTGGTAGAATACCCTTCTCATCACCTAACTGTACTATCATATCCCTAATATTTGGTACGGCACTATGCAGTTCTGACGATCTCCTTTACTGTTACCCACCCAACTACATTATGGATGACGGGGTAGCTAGGTGCTACGCCCACTTGGTAGAATACCCTTCTCATCACCCAACTGAACTATTATATCCCTAATATTTGATACGGCACTTTGCAGTTCTGACGATCTCCTTTACTGTTACCCACCCAACTACATTATGGATGACGGGGTAGCTATGTACTACGCCCACTTGGTAGAATACCCTTCTCATCACCTAACTGTACTATTATATCCCTAATACTTGATACGGCTCATTGCAGTTCTTTACTGTTACCCACCCAACTACATTATGGATGACGGGGTAGCTATGTGCTACGCCCACTTGGTAGAATACCCTTCTCATCACCTAACTGAACTATTATATCCCTAATATTTGATACGGCACTTTGCGGTTCTGACGATCTCCTTTACTTATACCCACCCAACAACATTATGGATGACGGGGTAGCTATGTGCTACGCCCACTTGGTAGAATACCCTTCTCATCACCTAACTGTACTATCATATCCCTAATATTTGGTACGGCACTATGCAGTTCTGACGATCTCCTTTACTGTTACCCACCCAACTACATTATGGATGACGGGGTAGCTATGTGCTACGCCCACTTGGTAGAATACCCTTCTCATCACCCAACTGAACTATTATATCCCTAATATTTGATACGGCACTTTGCAGTTCTGACGATCTCCTTTACTGTTACCCACCCAACTACATTATGGATGACGGGGTAGCTATGTACTACGCCCACTTGGTAGAATACCCTTCTCATCACCTAACTGTACTATTATATCCCTAATACTTGATACGGCTCATTGCAGTTCTTTACTGTTACCCACCCAACTACATTATGGATGACGGGGTAGCTATGTGCTACGCCCACTTGGTAGAATACCCTTCTCATCACCCAACTGAACTATTATATCCCTAATATTTGATACGGCCCTTCGCAGTTCTGACGATCTCCTTTACTCTTACCCACCCAACTACATTATGGTTGAAGAGGAAGCTACGTGCTAAACCCACTTGGTAGAATACCCTTCTCATCACCTAACTGAACTATTATATCCTTAATACTTGATACGGCTTTTTGCAGTTCTGACGATCTCCTTTACTGTTACCCACCCAACTACATTATGGATGACGGGGTAGCTATGTGCTACGCCCACTTGGTAGAATACCCTTCTCATCACCTTACTGAACTATTATATCCCTAATATTTGATACGGCCCTTCGCAGTTCTGACGATCTCCTTTACTCTTACCCACCCAACTACATTATGGTTGAAGAGGAAGCTACGTGCTAAACCCACTTGGTAGAATACCCTTCTCATCACCTAACTGTACTATTATATCCCTAATATTTGATACGGCCCTTCGCAGTTCTGACGATCTCCTTTACTGTTACCCACCCAACTACATTATGAATGACGGGGTAGCTATGTGCTACGCCCACTTGGTAGAATACCCTTCTCATCAGCCCAACTGAACTATTATATCCCTAATATTTGATACGGCCCTTCGCAGTTCTGACGATCTCCTTTACTGTTACCCACCCAACTACATTATGAATGACGGGGTAGCTATGTGCTACGCCCACTTGGTAGAATACCCTTCTCATCACCTAACTGTGCTATTATATCCCTAATATTTGATACGGCCCTTCGCAGTTCTGACGATCTCCTTTACTGTTACCCACCCAACTATATTAATGGAATGGAACGAATTGGCAAGCGTGCAGGAAGACTCTGTATGAATTCTCCTCCTGTACGATCAGTTAAGAACTTCAGGTGTAGTGGCTGAGAGCAGGTACCCCCATAGTTAAAATTTAAAGTTCATTCATGAAAATATTAATGCACAATTCATTCAATCTATCAACATTTTAAAGAATCATTGTAGACAAGAATTCAGAATAAAGAGAGATGGAAATTGGAAGAATTGAATCATCACTTCACCTGATATTCAGTGGTTAGTTGTAGGAAGTTTTGGAGGTCTTGAGTTACGGATCGATTTCCAGCCTTGTCGTGGGTTCGAGGTCATTTCGTCTGTCAGCAGCAACTTTTTGAGCATCAGCTCCAACTTCTCAGCAGCTCTCGTAGTTCACAATGAGATATCCGTGATTGCTGGAAAAGTTAGCAAATATATTAGCATTTAATTTAGGCAAATGCTAACCCAATCATACATTAAACTAACATTTTTCAAAAATGAACACATTTTGCATAATTTGCATGCAAATGAATTGTATTTTTTAGCCGGCGATTGAGAAAAGAGAATTTTCAATAAGGTGTCTAGTGGAATTTTTAATAAGGTTTTAATAAGCAAATGAATCCTTAAGAAACCTTCAAAAAGAACCATTAAGGACGAAATAAGATTGATTTTGCTCCATCTTTGAAGAACAAACAATTTCTACTTACGTCGTTTAATCTTAGTTTCTTGGTTCAATTTGGATAAATAAGAGGGATAAATGAATGATAAGACACAAATTTTAGTCCGCCGAATTAGGAACATCATTTATAAAAACCTGCGATGGAGAAAAAGGTTAAATTAAAAAAATCATTTTCTAAACAATTAATTTCCAGTTAACTGCATTAAAAAAATAAAATTAAATAAAAACGAAATGGGGTTCTGCTTATGGCATCAGTTATACCCATGCCATGTTAAATATTCTTCTGATTGTTCAACATTACTCAAACCTAATCCAAGTGAGTGCAGGAAGACTCTGTATGAATTCCCCTCCTGTACGACCAGTTAAGAACTTCAGGTGTAGTGTCTGAGAGCAGGTACCCCCATAGTTAAAATTCAAAGTTCACTCATGAAAAAATTAATGCACAATTCATCAACATTTTAAAGAATCATTTTAGAAAAGAATTCAGAATCAACAGAGATGAAAGTTGGAGGAATTGAATTATCACTTCACCTGATATTCAGTAGTTAGTTGTAGGAAGTTTTGGAGGTCTTGAGTTACGGATCGACTTCCAGCCTTGTCGTGGGTTCGAGGTCATTCCGTCCGTCTGCAGCAACTTGTTGAGCATCAGCATCAACTTCTCAGCAGCTCTCGTAGTTCACAATGAGATATCCGTGATTGCTGGAAAAGTTAGCAAATATATTAGCATTTAATTTAGGCAAATGCTAACCCAATCATACATTAAACTAACATTTTTCAAAAATGAACACATTTTGCATAATTTGCATGCAAATGAATTGTATTTTTTGCCGGCGATTGAAAAAAGAGAATTTTTAATAAGGTGTCTAGTGGAATTGGAGCAAATGAATCTTTAAGAAACCTTCAAAAAGAACCATTAAGGACTAAATAAGATTGATTTTGCTCCATCTTTGAAGAACAAACAATTTCTACTCACGTGGTTTAATCCTAATTTCTTGGTTCAATTTGGATAAATAAGAGGTATAAATGAATGATAAGACAAAAATTTTAGTCCGCCGATTCAGGAACATCATTTATAAAAACCTGCGATGGAGAAAAAGGTTAAATTAAAAAAATCATTTTCTAAACAATTAATTTCCAGTTAACTGCATTAAAAAAATAAAATTAAAAAAAAACGAAATGGGGTTGTGCTTATGGCATCAGTTATACCCATGCCATGTTAAATATTCTTCTGATTGTTCAACATTACTCAAACCTAATCCAAGTGAGTGCAGGAAGACTCTGTATGAATTCCCCTCCTGTACGACCAGTTAAGAACTTCAGGTGTAGTGTCTGAGAGCAGGTACCCCCATAGTTAAAATTCAAAGTTCACTCATGAAAAAATTAATGCACAATTCATCAACATTTCAAAGAATCATTTTAGAAAAGAATTCAGAATCAACAGAGATGAAAGTTGGAGGAATTGAATTATCACTTCACCTGATATTCAGTAGTTAGTTGTAGGAAGTTTTGGAGGTCTTGAGTTACGGATCGACTTCCAGCCTTGTCGTGGTTTCGAGGTCATTCCGTCCGTCTGCAGCAACTTGTTGAGCATCAGCATCAACTTCTCAGCAGCTTTCGTAGTTCACAATGAGATATCCGTGATTGCTGGAAAAGTTAGCAAATATATTAGCATTTAATTTAGGCAAATGCTAACCCAATCATACATTAAACTAACATTTTTCAAAAATGAACACATTTTGCATAATTTGCATGCAAATGAATTGTATTGTTTGCCGGCGATTGAGAAAAGAGAATTTTTAATTAGGTGTCTAGTGGAATTGGAGCAAATGAATCTTTAAGAAACCTTCAAAAAGAACCATTAAGGACCAAATAAGATTGATTTTGCTCCATCTTTGAAGAACAAACAATTTCTACTCACGTGGTCTAATCCTAATTTCTTGGTTCAATTTGGATAAATAAGAGGCATAAATGAATGATAAGACACAAATTTTAGTCCGCCGAATTAGGAACATAATTTATAAAAACCTGCGATGGAGAAAAAGGTTAAATTAAAAAAAATCATTTTCTAAACAATTAATTTCCAGTTAACTGTATTAAAAAAATAAAATTAAAAAAAAACGAAAGGGGGTTCTGCTTATGGCATCAGTTATACCCATGCCATGTTAAATATTCTTCTGATTGTTCAACATTACTCAAACCTAATCCAAGTGAGTGCAGGAAGACTCTGTATGAATTCCCCTCCTGTACGATCAGTTAAGAACTTCAGGTGTAGTGTCTGAGAGCAGGTACCCCCATAGTTAAAATTCAAAGTTCACTCATGAAAAAATTAATGCACAATTCATCAACATTTTAAAGAATCATTTTAGAAAAGAATTCAGAATCAACAGAGATGAAAGTTGGAGGAATTGAATTATCACTTCACCTGATATTCAGTAGTTAGTTGTAGGAAGTTTTGGAGGTCTTGAGTTACGGATCGACTTCCAGCCTTGTCGTGGGTTCGAGGTCATTCCGTCCGTCTGCAGCAACTTGTTGAGCATCAGCATCAACTTCTCAGCAGCTCTCGTAGTTCACAATGAGATATCCGTGATTGCTGGAAAAGTTAGCAAATATATTAGCATTTAATTTAGGCAAATGCTAACCCAATCATACATTAAACTAACATTTTTCAAAAATGAACACATTTTGCATAATTTGCATGCAAATGAATTGTATTTTTTAGCCGGCGATTGAGAAAAGAGAATTTTTAATAAGGTGTCTAGTGGAATTGGAGCAAATGAATCTTTAAGAAACCTTCAAAAAGAACCATTAAGGACGAAATAAGATTGATTTTGCTCCATCTTTGAAGAACAAACAATTTCTACTTACGTCGTTTAATCCTAATTTCTTGGTTCAATTTGGATAAATAAGAGGTATAAGGGTGATTCTCACAGAAAGCTCAAGCCTAGTGTATCTCGAGGTTTTCTCCATACAAACTAGTCCTGTGGTTGCTTTTTTCTATCCCCTTGTGTTCATCTCACCACTCCCTGCGCTTCTCGCTGAAAAAACTATTTATTTTTGCGGTATGGATGCATTTTTTTGCGTCTTGAAAGACTCAATTCTCATTACCACCGCCTGTAACTATTTTGTTTTACTGATGAAAGTTCTCTCCCAAGCCTTGGGAAATGTCCTTATGTTGAAAAGATTCAGTGAAATTGGAAGCCTACCAACAAATCTCCACAGAAACAGCTTTTTTCTATTTTTAAGTTTACTGGGGGGTTCAACAAGTGATAATGAACTGTGTATCTGAAAAAAGTATCATTACCGCGCCGATATCGAAATTACCCCTCTCTGATCTCAAAAGAGGGAATTTCGCTCAACTGTTGCCATGGACAGTGGTGGCAGCACTTCACGAACCCGGGAAACCATACCCCCCTGCTCGCCCACGCAGTTACTTGGAGGACGGTGAAAAAGAAGGCCACGCGGCAGGTACGTATTTTTATTCCTGTCATTACCACCCTTTTATGGATCTGCTGATATGTTTCCAATTAATTTTTTTGAATCACATGTGCTTCTTCAATCGTTCTTGCCTACGAAAAATGGCGTTGAGTGAAAACTGTAATTATTAAGGATAAGCAATGACAAGCTCTCTAACCTCAAATTCTCATTACCGCACATCCATACCTTTCATTACCACCATTCTATGTTTGTTCGGTGGTAATGATGATATGACCGCGGTAATGAGATAATCACCTTATGCAAGCCTAGTTCTATTGGTTTAATATTTCTTAAAATAATAAACGATTTCGCTCGAACTTTGTATTCACACGTTTCATGATGAGTAGATTTCAAAAATGCAAAGTTGAAAAAATGTCCGTTCGCCGTACCCCGTCCTCGCCACTTTGGGGTCTAGATTTGCTCGAAAAAAATCAGAAATTTCGTACAAATGCTCCATTTGAAGTCTAGTTGTGCATATTACCTGGGCATTCCGATAGGTTAACATCCTGGGAAGTTATAGACGAAAATGAGGGTAAAAATTAGCGTTATTCGAGGTTTTTGAGTTCACTGGTCTATGGCGAGTCTTCCCCACGCAATTTTTGACGTATAATCGTCGATGGGACGCGGTCCCCGACCCGTAAAATCACGTTTTAGAGGAGAAATATTGGAAAAATTAGTGTGAAGTGCGGTATTTTTCGATTTTTAGGGAGATTTTTGTTGCTCTGAATTTAGTAGCGTACAATATAGAAGTACCTAGTTAGTTAGTTAGATCTTTGATACCTTCTCAATTTAGGAAGGTAATTACACAATCTTTAAAAATGATTTTAGGTATTTGAATTCTGATATTGTTATCTTCATATTGCCCTAAGCCCTTAGAATAAAAAAAATTATTATCGTTCCCTTAGGTAACCCTCTGAGATGACTCACCCTACACTTTACACAGCGGAACAATAGTTTTCATACAATTTTTGTATGAACAAAAAAGGGAGGCTGGTCGAAGGCGCAGAGAAGAGAGTATGGTCAAGAGTTTCTTAAAAAATATTTGCCTACTTACTATCCTACTTACTATGTTAATGAAACAAATCTGTGATGTAATTAAGTTAGTTATGTGACGAATATTAACAAAATTGTCAAGTTAATTAATATAAAGAGTTGAAGATTGATATACATTATGTTGTAGACTGATAAGAGTTTTTTGAATATCATTTGACTGAGTGTTTCAGTTTTTTTACAGTTCTTTACTTACTTGGAATACATTGATACTATTCTGATTTTCATTGATTTTAGTTTATTTATTCCCTCCCTATCAATCTATAGAAAAGAGAAATAGAGATTTTTCATTATAATCATCTTATCCAACCAACTGGACAAGCTCATTGCTTGAAAGGTAGAAACAGAATTGTGAAACTAATAAGATATTCTCAATACCAACTGCGCTTCTCATTACCATCACTTAAAAAAATTAGTTCTCATTACCGCCGCACTAAAAATTTTCAAAATTGAAATTTAATACTAAAAACTGTGAATTCAGCTCTATCTTGCGTTACAAATTCTTCTTTAAGTTCCCAGGAAACTTAATGAATTTTTTTAAACAGAATTGTGAAACTAATACGATATTCTCAATACCAACGACTTAAAAAAAATCAAGTTCTCATTACCGCCACACTATAAATTTTCAAAATTTAAATTTGAGACTAAAAACTGTGAATTGAGCTCTGTCTTGCATTACAAATTCTTCTTAACGTTCCCAGGAAACTTCATGAATTTTTTGGAGACGGTTCACTTACTCAAAGTTTGAGCCTGGAAGATTGAGCTTTTTCTGAGAATCACCCATAAATGAATGATAAGACACAAATTTTAGTCCGCCGAATTAGGAACATAATTTATAAACATATTGTTTAGAAATGCATGCATTCCAGGGGACGTCCCATTGGATAAGCATTAGATCAGTTTAACCAGTCGGTAAGCGATAAAACTGTAGGCAAGAAATAGTGACCCCCCCCCCCCCTCACCCTAATTTACCATAACATTTCTAGCGGCTTAGAAGCCTCGAATCTGAAGAGCATTTTAAAATCCATGATCTACGATACCCAACATGCGAATTCGAGTCCCCCCCCCCCTCCCCCCCACCAATGGTGCCGGTCTGGCACCAACGCGGAAATACGTCGTAACATTCAACTTTCATCTATTAGTTTTAGTAGGTAGTCCGTCGAGGTTCACATCCGTAATCTAGGTGAAACACAAAAAACACCCACGAAATATTGTTTTATACCCCCCCGCGGTTTATGGTGTCCTGGCACCATGGTGGCACCAGTATTAATTCCATAGTGGCACAGACAATAATTCATGAAAATCCGCAGGTATAGTGAGAATTTTACTTCAATTGCAAAGCTTGGGGACAGTTAGTAAGCAGTAAAAGAATCGAAATATTGAAAATTCGGATATTATGTGAATATTATCCCCCCACTCGCCCCCTGCCCCTGCGAATTTTGATACGCTGGAGAAATCGTGTACAACTCGGGAGGTATTTGAGTCAAACAGAAAAAGAACCACGAAAATCGGTTGAGAACTAAGGCCTGGGCAGACGACCCAAGATTTTGTCACACACACACATACACACACACAGACATACACCTATGGTTTTTTTTTGCGGATTTGGATTCAGAATGGTCTAAAACGGATTACTGTGTGGTTAATTTTTTTTTCCGCTGAGTGTTGTCCAACTTCACATCAGATCGATCGCATAAGGACGCCCAAGTCTTACTGTGGGACGTCCTAAAAACCTGCGATGGAGAAATAGGTTAAATTGTTAAAAAACCATATTCCAAACAACCAATTTCCAGTTAGGTACCTGTTTGAAAAAAAAAAACGAACCAAATTTAAAAAAAAACGAAATGGGGTTCTGCTTATGGAATCAGTTATACCCACCCCTTGTTCAATATTCTTCTAATTGTTCAACATTACTCAAACCTAATCCAAGTGAGTGCAGGAAGACTCTGTATGAATTCTCCTCCTGTAGGATCAATTAAGAACTTCAGGTGTAGTGTTTGAGAGCAGGTACCCCCATAGTTAAAATTCAAACTTCACTCATGAAAAAATTAATGCACAATTCATTCAATTCATCAACATTTTAAAGAATTATTTTAGCAAAGAATTCAGAATCAAGAGAGATGAAAATTTGAGGAATTGAATTATCACTTCACCTGATATTCAGTAGTTAGTTGTAGGAAGTTTTGGAGGTCTTGAGTTACGGATCGACTTCCAGCCTTGTCGTGGTTTCGAGGTCATTCCGTCCGTCTGCAGCAACTTGTTGAGCATCAGCATCAACTTCTCAGCAGCTCTCGAAGTTCACAATGAGATTTCCGTGAAGAACAAACAATTTCTACTCACGTGGTTTAATCCTAATTTCTTGGTTCAATTTGGATAAATAAGAGAGATAAATGAATGATTAAGAAACAAATTTTAGTCCGCCGAATTAGGAACATAATTGATACACTCGACACGATGTTGATTATCATGTGGTGAAGTTTGTTAGTGATTAGGTTTTGTTGTGTTGAGAAAATACTTATTACAATTTGTGATATCGTCGATCTGTGTTGATGGTCAAATAAAATTTATAACAATAATTTATAAGAACGTGCGAAGGAGAAAAAGATTAAATTAAAAAAAAACCATATACCAAACAACCAATTTCCAGTTACCTGAAAAAAAAAAAGTTTGAAAAAAATCAACCGAATTTAAAAACGCTGCAAATTATTACACAATGGTTTATTATTTTTCTATATAGATCACTCGTCTACAAAATCACCAACCATCCAATATGAAAAATTTGAACGGAAATTAGGCCTCTTTTGCGATTCACACTCGTGTTTTGATTTATATATATATATATATATTTCAATATAAACCCTTAAATTTTCGTAGGGAGCGAACGGTTTGTCCTACAGAGCTCCGCGTGGTCTCAAAAAATTCCAAAAATTCTATAGAATCTTAAATTGAAGGAAAAACAATACCTTTATATCAAAATTTTTTGAGTTAGGGCGTTTTCAAAATTTCAAAATTGATTTTGGAACCCTTAGAAGTGTCCTACATCAACCAAAAGCTTCGGGGCACAACTAGACCCCAAATAGAGCCTACATACCGAATTTCATCAAAATCGGTCAATGCTAAGTGGCAAAAGTGCCGCGTACGGCGTACGGCGGACGGACGGCCAAATTTTTATTCGATTTTTGGATTCTACGTACCTTGAAACGTAAACCATCAAATTTTGAGGGGGTGTTAAAAATTTTTTTTTCTTGGTCGATTCCAAAGGTTCATTATTGAAAATAATAAACCAAAAAACGAAATGGGGTTTTGCTTAACCCATGGGCGGGCGCGGGGCGGACCTCAGGTCCGCTGTTGCTGTATTTTATTCAGATTCGAAAACTATCAGGAAAGGTTGAACCCCCACACCCGGTAATCCTTCTACAAGACCCCCTCCAACATTTCCGCTACCCCTCTTTCTTTCTCTACTTCTATTTTTTCCATTATTTCTACTGTTTTATCAAATGTTACCATTACACATTTTCCTAACTTTCTTTATAAGTCAGAAATAATCATTTTTTTCATCTTCTCTAGAAAAGAGATGGATAAAATATGTGGAGGTAGACGGTAGTAAATACATTTTCGCAGGTTTCGAGTTCCTGAGTTTTTTTAGTGAGAAAAAAGTTAGATACCTACTTATGTATTACCAATGTAGGGGAATATTGCAGTACTATTAAGAAACTATATTGTGTTGATAAAAATGAATACTTTTAAATGCTCACATGTTTTTGAGTACATTTTTTTCCTTTTCGCGGCCCTAATCCTACACTTAAGAACGCTAAACAACAAAGAGCGGCCCTCAGGGCCGCCCGCGCCCACTCTTGTTACACTCAAAGGCGCGCTCACCCAAGGGTTAAGGCATCAGTTATACCCATCCCATGTTCAATATTCGTCTAATTGTTCAACATTACTCAAACCTAATCCAAGTGAGTGCAGGAAGACTCTGTATGAATTCCCCTCCTGAACGACCAGTTATGAACTTCCAATAAACAAAATTAGGATCTGCTTATGGCGTCAGTTGTCCGCATCCTATCTTCAATAATATTGTATAACATAACTCACATCTACATACATGCTGGAAGGCAGCATGAATTCTCCTCGCAAAAAATTAATTTCTTTTCTATATATATTTCTATTCTTTCTAGATAGACATTTCATCGTAATTTCCCCCTCGGAACCTATCAAAGAACTACAGGTAATTGGTGGACAACTACGGCGGCCATTTTCTGGATGGTTGACCACAGGAACTTACCGTGCCTCCGTAATGATGTAATCCCCAATCTTGCGATCGTTATGAACCATCTCCACCGAACGTAAGGCGCTGGAAGTTGACTAAATTCGCTTGTTTTCGATGCACAGCTCACTCACAAATTCACTTATCGTGGCGAAATGACCATAAAACCGCACTGCCTGCTTTGAGGCCCGAAATGGGGGTTTCTTAGGCACTTCATTCTAAACGGATTCGAAACTCTGAAATCTACCAACAAACCCCTCAAGAGCAAAGCCTGAACCCGAGCGTAAACAATAACAGAAAACAGGTACAGAAATCTAAAACAGTAGAACGAGCAGGGATCTAAATACTACTGTACATCTAATTTATTAATTATTAGTACCTACTCACGACCATGCCGCGACGCGCAGGGGAATGAATTAGGAAAATTGTAGGAGAGAATTTTCCAGGAAAAACTTGCTTCGGTTTACATTGAGAAGAGATTGGAGGCCTAAACCGAAACAATTAGTGTTCGGGCATGGTTATCTCCAGGAGCTATGCCCGCTAGGTGTCGCGCAGGGCATTTTAGAAGCTGAACAAAGAAAATCTCTTCCGGTTTTTGACTGGTATGTTTTAAGGTATGAAAATCTTAATTATTGTACCTAATTCCAAACTCTTGGTACACTCCCTAGTTCTACATAAATTTCATAAAGAACTCTGGGTATTTGGTAACAGGGGAACCATGAGTCTGGAGTGAGGTTAGCAGATCCTTCATTATAAATTATGAACATTCTAGCATTTTACTAAATAATTTTTTATAAATAAAAAATATTTAAAACAATTAACTAAATACATTAATAAACTAATAAATAATTCAAATGAACTAATTGATGTAAGAGTAGTGTTCCTAAGTGGTTAGTGATTCACACCCTTCTCCCACCATGTTCTATTGGCGCCATTGTTATACCAAGTTAAATTCAGTGTTCTCATTAATCCTGATTATTGACCATTATAAATCACTAATAAATTAATTGAATTATTTCATTTTTTCAAATTTACTTATTATTAAATTAATGTTTATTAATTATAATAATAATTGATTATTATTTTGAATATGATTCAGAATAATATTTTACAATCACTAGGTGGTAGGAAGTTTTCCGAGAGTAGGTCTACCTGTTGTAGCTCATGTACCACTGATTTATTTAAGGAAAATCTTTGACTGGGCACCACAAGACAAAGAAAGTAGAGGGAGTAGAGAGAGAAATAGAGACTAGATGTTATTGGGATTACGATCCTGGCTTCGGCTTTCGACGAACAAGGCCGAACATTGCCGATTCAAGCTGGGTTCACATGAGCGCGGTCAACGCGGTTGTGCGACGAGGCGGATACGCGATCGTGACGCGGCTCAGTCCTTCACGCTTTTGGTTTATTATTTTCAATAATGAACCTTTGGAATCGACCAAGAAAATTTTTTTTTTTAACACCCCCTCAAAATTTGATGGTTTACGTTTCAAGGTACGTAGAATCCAAAAATCGAATAAAAAGTTGGCTGTCCGTCCGCCGTACGCGGCACTTTTGTCACTTAGCATTGGCCGATTTTGATGAAATTTGGTATGTAGGCTCCATTTGGGGTCTAGTTGTGCCCCGAAGATTTTGGTTGATGTAGGTCACTTCTAAGTGTTCAAAAATGAATTTTGAAAACGCCCTAACTACATAAATGTTGATATAAAGGTATTGTTTTTCCTTTAATTTAAGATTCTATAGAATTTTTTGAGACCACGCGGAGCTCTGTAGGACAAACCGTTCGCTCCTTACGAGAAATTAAAGGTTTTACGTACGATAAATCAGAAACACGAGTGTGAATCGCAAAAGAGGACTAATCTTCGTTCAAATTTTAGCTGACTGAAATACGATCGATGTTTTTCTTCATGTTGGATGGTTGGTGGCTTTGCAGACGAGTGATCAATATAGAAAAATAATAAACCATTGTGTAATAATTTGCAGCGTTTTTCCGTTATCATTTTCCCAATAACGTCTAGTGAGTTTGCAAGGAAACATTCCTGTGAAACATTGGGCACCATTGATTCTGTGATAGATATTTTAGCTCATTTCTTTCCGCGTTCTTTTCCATTGTTCAACATCCTTAGTGCCTCTGTCTGAGTAGCCGTCGAAAATAACAGCAATATTTGATTTGTAATTTGACAGATAGTTGTAGTAAATTACTGCATTTGTATGGTTAGGGTGCCATTTAACAATGTTGCAAACGATGTATTCATTTATTAAATGACGTATCCTGTAACATTCAACTTCTGTTTAGTTGGGGCAGAAGCCTTGTACAATTTCGATTTCACTGGTTTTTAACCCGGGACTGTGATTCTAACAGCGCATTCAAGGCCTAAGTCTATTGGTAGGTACATGAGGGATAGGAACTTGAGCTAAGGTCACAGGGCCCGCACACACATGCTGCAGCACATGTATTCAGTTATAGATCACCTAACTACCAGAGGCAGTATAATATCAATTAATACTGTGAGCCTCCGCTCACAGGCTCATTATTCCCCATTTTGGGACCAGGTTAATGAGCAGATAGAGTAAGAACTTGGAATTCAATCAAAAGCATAGGGGAGGAGCGCCAGTCAGGGCATCCCCACTCAGAAGAGGAGACCAGGGGCCACCAGCCCCCACTGCCTCCGGAGGCGCCCAAGGAACCACCAATTGTGGAGGGGAGAACCACCAATTGTGGGATTGAGAACTCAGCACCTGGCCCCCTCCCTTTAATCCTGTCTGCTCTCTGCTACTACCCCCTTGGTTTACCTGCTATAAGACGCTAATCGACATTTGCAGCAATTACCCCTAAATCTTCCATTGCAATGGGATATTTCAGTCAATTTTTAAATTTTTTTTTTTTCAAAAGAGTATGACTTAGGAATAACGGCAATCGGGTCTGTTCGTCAAGAAAATGTTTTTAAAAAATCAGAGAAGCTGAGGAAAGTTGAAGATTTGAATGGTGTGACGTAGCTAGCCAATCGTGACGTAGCTAGCCAATCGTGACGTAGCTCGCCAATCAGACGTAGCTAGCCAATCGTGACGTAGCTAGCCAACTGTCTTTGAAAAAAGTATCCATGCACAGAGAAACGACGAAACCCTTGGAGGACCTTTTGTATACTACAAAATACTACTCACACACATGCGCGGCATAAATGTGTGTGCATTAAGGGAGGCCCGCCTTTTTTTCAAACGTGTGATCTCTTTAATTAATTTTTCTACCACATTTTATAGTATCATTGGGCTTAAAGTTGGAGTATACAGGGTGTTTCACGAAAATGTTACACCCCCCTTCATTTCCGCAAAATACAACGTAAAAAATTCCGACCAACGCAATTCTTCATGATTTTTTGTGAGGATCTCAGGAAAAATACTTTTGCGCAAAAAAAGTTGCGCGCAATCGTGCGCAATTGACACTAACTTCATTTTTTCAAATGGAACCCCCCCTTTTTTATTACAGATTCTGATTCTACGTCAAATTTCATGAGAAATTCATTCCCACATCGATTTGTTATATTGCGCGCAACCTGGCTTTTTGAACGCTCCAAGTTGCGCATCTCCACAATTGCGCAAAAATTAGGTTTTGGAGAACCCTTAGTGTGGCACATGTTTTTTCATCATTTCTTAACGCTGAATCACAGGGTGTCATCCGTTTTGAGAAAAACCAAGATTTAAGAGGAAAAATTAACATTTCTTTCACGAAAACATCAGTTTTGAGGTCGAAATCATGTTTATTTTTTATTTTCTCACCTCCTTTTGAACCACGGGCTTGGGGCCGTCTACGGTGGAGTTAAAATAAAAACTGACAGCATGATCATGCTTGAACTGAATAAAATTACCTAAAAACTCATAACGATTTAAAAAGAGCGATTTTTTCACTAAAAACAACCGAATTTTTGGCCGCTATTTTGAAAAATTCCAGTCAAATTGAAAAACGGATGTCACCATGTGATTCAGCGTTAAGAAATGGTGAAAAAACATGTGCCACACTTAGGATTCTCCAAAACCTAATTTTTGCGCAATTGTGGCGATGCGCAACTTGGAGCGTTCAAAAAGCCAGGTTGCGCGCAATAAAACAAGTCGATGTGGGTATGAATTTCTCATGAAATTTGACGTAGAATCCGAATCTGTAATAAAAAAGGGGGGTTCTATTTGAAAAAATAAAGTTAGTGTCAATTGCGCACGATTGCGCGCAACTTTTTTGCGCAAACGTATTTTTCCTGAGATCCTCACAAAAAATCATGAAGAATTGCGTTGGTCGGAATTTTTTACGTTGTATTTTGCGGAAATGAAGGGGGTGTAACCTTTTCGTGAAACACCCTGTATAGATAGATCACTCGTCTACAAATTCACCAACCATCCAATATGAAAAAAAAGAATAAAATTAAATTTTAAAAAAAGTCAAAAAAAAAAAAATATATAAACACCAACCATTGATCGCATTTCGGTCAGCTCTAATTTTAACGGAAATTAGGCCTCTTTTGCGATTCACACTCGTGTTTTGATTTATATATATATATATATTTCAATATAAACCCTTAAATTTTCATAGGGAGCGAACGGTTTGTCCTACAGAGCTCCGCGTGGTCTCAAAAAATTCTAAAAATTCTATAGAATCCTAAATTGAAGGAAAAACAATACCTTTATATCAAAATTTTTTGAGTTAGGGCGTTTTCAAAATTTCAAAATTGATTTTGGAACCCTTAGAAGTGACCTACATCAACCAAAAGCTTCGGGGCACAACTAGACCCCAAATGGAGCCTACATACCAAATTTCATCAAAATAGGTCAATGCTAAGTGGCAAAAGTGCCGCGCACGGCGTACAGCGGACGGACGGCCAAATTTTGGTTTATTATTTTCAATAATGAACCTTTGGAATCGACCAAGAAAAAAAAAATTTTAACACCCCCTCAAAATTTGATGGTTTACGTTTCAAGGTACGTAGAATCCAAAAATTGAATAAAAATTTGGCCGTCCGTCCGCCGTACGCCGTACGCGGCACTTTTGCCACTTAGCATTGACCGATTTTGATGAAATTTGGTATGTAGGCTCCATTTGGGGTCTAGTTGTGCCCCGAAGCTTTTGGTTGATGTAGGTCACTCCTAAGGGTTCCAAAATCAATTTTGAAATTTTGAAAACGCCCTAACTCAAAAAATTTCGATATAAAGGTATTGTTTTTCCTTCAAATTGAGATTCTATAGAATTTTTAGAATTTTTTGAGACCACGCGGAGCTCTGTAGGACAAACCGTTCGCTCCCTACGAAAATTTAAGGGTTTATATTGAAATATATATATATAAATCCAAACACGAGTGTGAATCGCAAAAGAGGCCTAATCTCCGTTCAAATTAGAGCTGACCAAAATGCGATCAATAATTGGTGATTTTTTATTTTTAATTTTTTATATTTATTTTATATTCTTCTTTTTTTTATAATTTTTTTTCCTTCATATTGGATGGTTGGTGATTTTGTAGACGAGTGATCTATATAGAAAAATAATAAACCATTGTGTAATAATTTGCAGCGTTTTTATTCGATTTTTGGATTCTACGTACCTTTAAACGTAAACCATCAAATTTTGAGAGGGTGTTAAATTTTTTTTTCTTGGTCGGTTCCAAAGGTTCATTATTGAAAATAATAAACCAAAAAGTATCCATGCACAGAGAAACGATGAAACCCTTGGAGGACCTCTTGTATACTACAAAATACTACTCACAAACATGCGCGGCATAAATGTGTGTGCATTAAGGGATGCCCGCCTTTTTTTCAAACGTGTGATCTCTTTAATTAATTTTTCTACCACATTTTATAGTATCATTGGGCTTAAAGTTGGAGTATATAGGTTTTCAATGGTGCCGAATCCAAATTTGAGGTCAAAAACCTGAATTTCCGACCAACCGAAATACCCCATTATAATCAAATTGCTCTCTTTTACCTAAAGTCTCTCTGAAAGTCAACAGTTCGTAGTAGTGATTCCCCTCTCGCTGTTGGACCTACCCTCGCATTACTCTGACTGCCACTGGACCACGGACTACCCATCGCCATGCCGGACCACGCCCAAAGACATCCGCATTGTGAGTGTGTTAAGGTATTATTGGCCAATAATAATAACTTAAGGGTAGGTATTGAGACAGAGACTTGTCCTTAATTCAGTGCTAGTCGTAGTTTCGTTGCACAGTTGCCCTCAAGCAACTCTATCAAACCTTGATGAGATTCACTCTGAAATAGTCATTCCAACATTGTCATACTATAATACTTACCTTGAATACTCATTCGTTACATTGCTAAGGAAAATAACCAGACAACCAATTGCTACCGTTTCACATTATCTTTATTTGTATTTTGATATTTTGTACATGTACATATCTTTCATTGCGCAATAGTTCCGATTACATATACATTGCAATTCATTTTCGAGAGTTCTCCATTACAGCAACACCTGAAATCCCTCAAAGTGGTCAAAGTAAAGTCAGAATAGTTACAACAATCCCTTCACCTCTAGGAACGTTATAGTTAAATTGCGCAACGTCGCATTGCAGTTTTATCTTCTTTTCTTTGCTGAGCAATGCAGTGAAGCCCCTTCAGGGAAATTGTTCCTTTCAAGGTTCTACACACAGTCGCCTACGTCATCAGCCGCTACTGCTGCACCTACAAGTTAAGTATTTTGTTATTTACCTAACTTCAAGTCGCAACTTTTATCCCTTATCATCTTCACACATACATTTCAGCACAACGTTATTTTCCTGATCTCATTAGGGGTTTACAATACAAAGTCACAAAATACAATTTTAATTTATTATAACTAGTTACGTACTTATCACAGTTTTTGAGTGGAAAAAGGTGATTTTCTCCGTGACAGCGAAAATGCGAATATTTTTAACCAGTGCTGGGGTCTAAACGCTTGATCTAACAAAAAATAAGTTCGAAATGAAATTAGTAGAAAATGTAATGTGCTTCAATTTTGCACATTATAGTTTTCCGCCTAAAGTTGGTCGTTTTTAAGTTATTGGCAAAAAATCACTTTTTTCGCCTTTTCCCCCATTTTTAGGACGTCCCACAGTAAGACTTGGGCGTCCTTATGCGATCGATCTGGGGTGAAGTTGGACAACACTCAACAGAAAAAAAAAATAACCACACAGTAATCCGTTTTAGACCATTCTGAGTCCAAATCCGCGAAAAAAACCATAGGTGTATGTCTGTGTGTGTGTGTGTGTGTATGTGTGTATGTGTGTGTGTGTGTGACAAAATCTTGTGTCGTCTGCACAGCCCTTAGTTCTCAACCGATTTTCCTGGTTCTTTTTTTGTTCGACGCGGAAAACTATCTAGTTGTGCACTACGTCGCCGGAATTTCGAATTTTGCCTTTTAAGGGGGGGAAAGGGGGGGTTAATGCTCAAAAAACGTGCGTTTTTGGGCATAATCTTGTGTCGTCTGCCCAGGCCTTAGTTCTCAACCGATTTTCGTGGTTCTTTTCTTCTTCGACGCGAAAAACTATCTAGTTGTGCACTACGGCGTCAGAGTTTTGAATTTTGCTTTTTAAGGGGGGGAAAGGGGGGGTTAATGCTTAAAAAAATTGCGTTTGCGGGGGTAATCTTGTAAAATCTGCCCAGGCCTCAATTTCCAACCGATTTGCGTGTTTCTTCTTTTGTTTGACTCAAATAACTTCTGAGTAGTACATGATTTTACCAGAGTACCAAAATTTGCAAGGGGAGGGGATGGGTGGGGGTATAATATTCACAAAATATCCGATTTTTCAATATTTCGGTTCCTTTACTGCTTACTAATTGTACCCAACCTTTGAAATTGAGGAAAAATTCTCATTATACCTCTGGATTTTCATGAATTATTCTCTGTGCCACCATGGAACTAATAGTGGTGCCACCATGGTGCCAGGACACCATAAACCGCATATTTCGAGGTTTTTTTTTGTGTTTCACCTTGAATACGGACGTTAACCTCGACGGACTGCCTATTAAAACTAATAGATGAAACTTCAATGTTAAGACGTATTTCCCCTTTGGTGCCAGACTGGCACCATTGGTGAGTGGAAGGGGGGGGGGGGTGAACTCGAATTCGCATGTTGGGTATCGTAGATCATGGATTTCAAAATGCTCTTCAGATTCGAGGCTCCCATGCCGCTAGAAATGTTTTAGTGGATAACGGTGAGGTGGAAGGGGGGGGTCAATATTTCTTATCTAAAATAATAAATAAATTACATCGAGTGAAACAGTTTTATCGCTTACCAACTGGTTAAACTGATCTAATGCTTATCCAATGGGACGTCCCCTGGAATGCATGCATTACTAAACAATATGTTTTTCAATGTTCCGTCACGAAATTTTGGTGGCAAACCTCAGATTCGGATTCAGCACCCCAAAAAACATAAGGAATCGAAGAAAACAGAAACCCCCTAAACTTTCCTGCGAGGGTCCGTTTTGAACACATTTTGACTGGACTAGTGCGTATGTTTTAGAAAATAACCCTTCTTTAAGCACAAAAGTCGGTGACTTAGTGCGCAACTACGTAGAAATCCTCTTTGAACAAGCAAACCCCACGTAATTCGGTTGGAAAAGAAGGCCTGGCAGAGTACACAAGATTTTGTCACATACACCACACACACATACACACATCTTTTAAGGGATCGGTACGTGGTTATTTTTGTTCCGTTGAGTACAGTACTGCACAGAACAATTGCATGAGAACGACCTATAAATAGGAAGGTCGGGACTAGATAAGGGGAAGTTGTAAAAATCTCAGGCGGTTTGAAAATAAATTAAACAATTTATTAGTCCTTCAATAAAATATACAATTTAAGTACATGGAATAAAACTTTAGGATTTATAACAACAGCACTTATGAATGCAAAATTACAACTAAAAACATGGGAAAATGTACATGTCTAACGATTATTTCAACAACTCAATTGCACTAAACTGACTCAATTAAACTAATTTCATTCATTCAACACAGTTGAATGTCCAAAAAATAAGCTTAGCAAATAATTATCTTTGGTTAAAAGAAATATTTACATGGAGCTGCCAGTCTACAACTCCATTAGTACAGCGAAAGTTAATTTTCATCATGAACATACTAACACCAAGCTATAATAGGTAGTACCTATTAGGAGAAGCATCAAGCCAATCAAAATTTCAAAAATCTTAGTTACCATGGATTGGACAAGTGCAACTTAAGACATGTCTCTTTTTTTAGGTAGATAGGTACTACTACAACTCTAGGAAACGATATTAATTCAATAAAATGGATGGCACAAATTCATTTTGTAAGTTTGGGACTGACAACATAACAAGATTACAGCAGCTGAAAAATGAGTTTACCAAGGATCTAATGGTTACACAGACCAGGAGTGGTGGATTGATTCAAACGCTACAAAAAGTGGAAACCACCAGTTCTGAATAAGAAAAAAATACGAAACGAACGAACTCAATGACTCACAAAAAATGCAAGAGTCATAGATAGAATGATCCTGTCATTTCTGTATGAGACTAGGCACCCTGGGTAACCTAGGTGGTCAGATTAATTTTGTACCAAGAAAACTTCTAATAAATAAAAATTGATCGTTTGAAAATATTTCGTATTGTTACCATTTTACATTTTTTAAGATAGGTATATAGAAAATTCAGACTTTTTATCATATTTATTCAAGCAACACGATTTTGGTACTCATTATCGGAACTCGATCTACATCCATCCTCTCTCAGGGAATGATTGACCCATTGGGTCTGTTCGGAGAGGCAGTCCGTAACCAGTTCAGAACCAAACCGGAACTGAAAAGAGGAGGGGATAGAGGCCTCTGGGCTCCTCTGAACTGTTCAAGACTGCCTCTCTGAACAGACCAATGAGGAATTTCACCATGTCGGAATTTCCTAATTTTGACCCCATAATCGAATTCAGCACCTCGAAAAACTCCCTACGACAAACTTTCAGCCCGTACTTCCTAATTTACGAATAATCAAAACAGTGTAGAAAAGATGAACGTTTAAAAAAACTGGGAGGATGACATCATCCTGGAATAGTTCATTTACGGCCGCTTGAAGCGCTGAGATCGAGAAATCTGTAGTCCCCAGATGCAACATTTCACAAAATCAGTAAAGTTCGAAATCGAAAAACTGAAGAAAAAAATAGAAAAAGCAAGATGGGGAAAATTAGGTTTCCCCTGTTTTTGTTTGATAACTTTCCTCTTAGATAACACGATTTTGTCGTACAATCGGGCAACAATGGGAGGAGACGGCGACCCAAACGGCCCAATCAGCGAGCGTTCCCGCTTCACTTTGAAGAGGTCCGTTTTCCCGGTTATTTTTTGGAATCATAAATTTTGAATATCTCTCAAAAATAACAGGAGACTTATTTTCCGAAATCAACCCGATTTTCATCTATCCCACACCATTAACTATTCAGGAAAAATGCAAACAGAATTCGGTGAAATTCCTCATTATGATTTTTGATCGGAATGGAAGCCGTTGAAATTGGAAATCAATTCGTTTGAGACTGGTGCATTCTATCAAAGACATTATTCATTTGGGTTATTAAAATCTTTTACAATATGAATTTTAAAAATAGGTAATCAGTGTTTTACTCAGTAGGTATTTTCTTATTTTTAGAATATAGACTATGTTGATTACTTTAAAAGAGTATGCATTCACTGTTCATGGACGAGTAGCATTATTTAACTAGGTAGGTGAAAAAATGCTTAAGCAAATTAGTAGGTACTCTATTTCTTAAAACCATGTCAGTTCTTTTCAATGTTTACAGTTCAGTTTATCTTTATTATTCAATCGCTAATCAGTTTATTCTTTTTTTGAGTTACATAGTATTATAAAATCAACAGAAGTGTAAATAAGATTATCGATAACGTCGTACTTAACTACATAAAGGACTATTTTTGGTGTTCCTCGTCTTCTCACTGTATAGAATTAGCTAATGAGTTCTCTAGTGAAAACATCCTCATTAGTGGTGCCTGGGTAACAATTAAATTCACACAACTGCATAGCTTCCATGAAACAGCACCTATAATGTGTGGTACCAATTTTCTCATGTCCATGCATTTTTAATTCATTATTTACTTTTACTTTCCACGTGTAAACTTCACCATACGATGTGAAGTGTCTGAAGGCATGCTTATGTAATCAGCATGTAATATACCCATACATACAGTGCATACAAGGGTGGATTCTATTGAAAATTACTATTTGCTAGAAATCTTCAGTCATTATGAACAAAATAAAGTTATAATCCTAGTGCGCAATAAGACTAAGTGGGATCGCTATTATGGTAGTAATACTTAACTACGAGAAAGTAAAACTTGGAGAATGCAACAGTGCGGACGATATTGGTGATAAAAATATTGACACTTCATGAGATAAGCGGGAAAATCAGGAAACGATTTACATATTAGGGCTTACAACAATTCAACCTAAAGGTTGCTTTATAAATACTTCCCTCAGTTGAATCCAGGAGTTAATCCAAGTGACTGAAACGCACGAATAAGTTCGGTTTTTCAAGTATAAAGCCTTTACACATGCAACTAATCCTATTATTGTTACAAATGTGTAATGATTATTAACTTCCGAAAGTTTAAACACATACAACCAACCTAATAAAAATTACGTCCAATAAGAACGGGGCTGATGGAACAGACGGGTAACTTCCCTTGAAGTTATAAATACATGTTGTGATCAGCTACCTCTTCATATTTCTGTCCACTTCCTTGGCTCAAGTGGTATGAGCTCCGATTCAGAATTGGATCGATAGGAGATTCCCCGGTCGCGTGAAGTTAATTTTTGATGATTCAACAATGTGGCGCAGTCGTACCGGACCCAAACGGTCTCCTCAGAATTTCTCAGAGAAACAATAATTCATTAAGACAACCATCAAAACAACTCCCTCCCAAGACACGAGTCGAGCCACCGCCAATCAGGACAAACGTTGAGGTCAGCAGATCCCCCGCCCCGTCAATAAGGAACAATAACAAAAACTCCGAAGCCAGTCAAAAATACGCGTTCTCGCTGGGTTGTAAAAGGCCGGCCAAAGCTGCCTCCCAGACTTGGTAACGGAGTACCTAAGATTTGCAGCGATTAAAAAAAAACCACATTGCTCAACAGTCCACAACGGAAAATGGTTTATCAATCAGTTGCAGGAATTGATACAACTGACCTGTATCGTGGTGAGAAGTGATCAGCTTGTTGGATCCTCCCAGCCAATCGAAGTCGACTTTCCAGAATCTATCATTGAGCCTACTGCCCAGAATCTATCAATCTGCCCGAGAATGGTTGGCCATCCCAGACCACACATCCAATAATACCAACCCGGAAGAAGAAACTATGAACACAAAGCTGGGACAGAATAACGAATTGTTGTGAGAAAAGGTAATTTACGCCCTCAACTATGGAGAAAAAGCAAGGACCCAATGTTTGTTTAGAGTTTGCTACTCCAAACGATTTCATGCACTACAAGTTACCATATAGCTTACTTTTTAAAACATTCAACACCAAGGAATAACTAGACATGTTCCAAAATTTAACAATTTGCAAACCACAAAGACAACTTCAATATAGATAATGATCAAAACTTTAGAATATACGATTTCCTAAAAAAAATCGTTTCCGTAATTTTCAATTAAATCCACCCACATAGGCACTTTTACAGAATAACATGATCTATTCATAGTGTCATCACGTGATAACAATAACAGGTACTTGTACATAAAAACAACAAAACAAATAATCACGCCTCAAAGATTGTCTCACAGAGAACGGAACCCCAGCTTTGAGCCGGTAAATAAAATATAATCGAAGACTGAAAGGACGAATAAATTATGGAGAGGGGAAAATAAATGTGAAATTAATTGGAGTAGGTTTGACCCAAGGTGAGTATAGGAGAGGAGGTGTGCTCACGCTCGAATTGTTGTCCCGGGCAAAGATAGTACCTAATATGGACCTAATGGACGGGTTTCGATGGAAATGTCAACTTTTGTGCTTTAGAAACAATTATAATTTCTCGACTTTTATCGTTTTAGAGTTAGTGCCGGGTAAGATTATGTGTCTGTCTGTGGTTGATTCCTTGTAATGGAATGATGAAGAAGTTGTGATCTGATTTTGGTGACATTTCAGCCTGTTAAAACAATTTTTACTGGAATTTTTGGTTTTGGAGTAGGTATTTAGGATAATTTTGCTTCCAAATCTACCAAGGTAGCGAGGTTGTTTTCACTTTTTAAGGTTAAAAATTAAAATTTCTCCCAAAACAAAATTTCTTTCCGGGTTCCTGAACAACTTTGGTTTCATATCTGTCTGCCACATAGGTCTGCAAATCCCTGTATTGGGCAAACCAGGAAATTATGGAACGGTTTTTTTTTCAAACTCAAATTTAGCATTTAAGAGCTATTTTATCAATTTTATGGTGCAGTTCTTGTCTACTACAGAATCATTCATCTGAATTGTTCAAACTATTCGATTTGAAAAAAAAAATTAGTTCATCGTAATTTTTTCTTGAAATTTTTGTTCGCAATTTTTCAGGTTTAGTGAAATTTCAACTTTAGGTAGTTGAATCACATCGAAAATATGTGAATCCTTCAAATACAAATTTTCACTCAAATTGTTCGTTTTAGAGCATTTTAAATGATTTGTTGTCCCGAGCAAAACTAGGAAATTATGGACTGGTTTTGATGATTTTATAATTTCACTCGGATTTCGCGTTTCAGACGTTATTCATACATCCCTAGATGGTTTGTGGTCAATCTCTCCACTTGTAAAATACTTCAAAATCGTCTAATTTTTACAATTTTTTTTTCTGAAAGTTGCGTTCAACCTCAGAAACCGAAAATGTAAAGAGAACCATGTAATCTACCGTGTATTTATAAAGAATGTACGCCCTAGCGAAGTATCAGAGACAGCTGGCGGTGAGGTCGGTACTCGGGTGACGTCACGTTTCCCCCACCGGGGAGCGTGAGCACACCTTCTCTCTACTCACCTTGGGTGTGACCATCTCATCAATGTGACGCTTATTAAACCCACATTCAAGTATTTATAAGGTACTCAGACGTTAATGCTTTCAACAAATAAAATGGCAAAACTGTAGTATTACTTGGAAAAGGATGAAAAATTGATGCCTCGTGAAACCAAAGAACATTTCCAAGCGTCTTGAAAGGATTAATCAATCTAAACCAAAATTGGTAGTTACTGAGTTGACAAAACCTTCCAATAGGAGCATCAAATGTTGACATGCAGTTAATTCCAATTGGGTTGTTCCTCCAATAAAGGTACCATATACCAACTATAAATGTTACTGTTAATGTTCTTATATCCTGATGTAAAGCTTTCTCCATAGATACAGTTAAATGGCTCTTGTGGCCGATCTCTCTAATGGGGCACCTTCACATTGATTTATAGTAAGAGTGTCTGGGTGTTTGACAACATCATCAAACTGATGAAAGATGACTGACTGCAAGCGTTTCACAAAATATGATTCCCACTAATCACCAAACTATAAATTATTGGGTATAATTCCTTAATTTTCCCCAATTAGGTTTGGAAGGACTAACAAAATTTGTCCAAAAGCGTCATAACTTACGCTATTGTTCCAATACCTCTACTTACTAGGGTGATCTAGGCAGCTGTCAAAAACTTCTTCAAGAAGGCTTAACTGTACTCGGCTAGCAAAGAGTTCACAGGAACTCTTACTACCAGGAATCTGTAAGTTTTAATAGTTGTAACCTCCTTTTAGCAGGTTTTTCGATACGATTTTAGCGTTGAAAAGTTGTTCAAACAGACAAAAGTTGATGAAATTTGTCAAAATTTGTTTTACTAATTTTTACCTAGGTATTATTATTTGATTCCAAATGACCATCAACAGTATTGAAATTACATATTCAAAATTTTGAACTGTTCAAAAAATTCAAAGAAAAAATAATTAGGTAATAGTTTTGGAAATTAGGAAAAAACAAAGCTTGGTAGACTCGGAAGCAATAGCCTTAGGGTTTTTCGAAAGACGGAGGATTACGAAAACAGAAATAAATTATTGGCTGAGTTTGAAAAATCCAATTCATGATATTACTCCAATAGCGGCTCCTTCTTCATTGACTTCCAAAGCCAGTTTTCCATATTCAACATCAATTGCTCAAGTCATTTCTTCAAAATGAAATAGTACCACCGATGACACACAATTTATTATTACTGTTCTGTCCACTCACATCATTATTGCAATTTGTTTCTATAAATATTTCTTTAGCTTTGGTAATAACAACTGTTTAATCAGCCGTATAAACCACTATGGTCCCAGAGGTATATTCTCCTTAAATTCACTCTTATGCACTATTAAATATTCTTTCGAAAGGTGAAAAAAGATCTCAAGGTTTAATTTTCGTCTAGAACAACTACAAATGAAGCAGGGCTTTAGACGTACCTACATAATTTTTGAGCATGATTTCTATTTAAACACCATCTGGTACTGTTATTATTTGACCATAATGGATATATAAGTAATATTTAAGGGTAGCAACATATACAATAATTGACTTTATGAGAAATCACTAAGAATCCTTACAATGAGAAACATTGAAAAGGAAATTGTCATTGCTGGTTTCAAACCAGCTAATTCATTAAAATTGTTAAAACAGATTCACTAGCCCACCAATGGAATGTTCAATTCTAAAATAATATATCATCTAGCACTACAAATAATACTTGACTATACTAAGTATGCAGTGTCCAATAATGTAAAACATTGAGAAAGCGCACGAAATTGGAGACACACATAAAATAATAAATAACTAAGAGTAACGTAATTTCATTCAGGCAAGGAAGTCAAAATTTGGTGTTGTACGTCAAAATGTTCCCCAGAAAAATCGGAAATATTGAAAAAATTCGCGCTGTCCTGAGTTGGTCACGAGAGGTTATTTTTATTTTTAATGAAAGGGCGATGAAAAGAATAAGGTAGACCAACTAGTGTCTCTACGGTTTGAGGGAAATCAGCTGGAGCATCCAGAAGATTGATCCATTGACCAGCCAAGTGGTCCGCTACTCCATGAACACACTGCGAAATCTGAACTTTTCCAAAGTGAAAACGGAGGGGTCGCTTCCAGAGATCATATAATTATTATCGTTTGAGAAGTTATTGTATTCATTTGATATTACTGGATACATGGAAAGTTCGACTTCTCAAGTAAGTAGGAGCAGTTGGGATGAACTAGTGCGTTATATTGTTCTCCAATCGTAATATTTAAATTATGAGGGAGGATGTGATAACTCGATGGACAGGACCCAATTTTTTCAATAATTCTCAATTTTAAAAGTTCGAGGCCCTAATACCCTGTGGTAAACCAAATTACACATTACAATAAAAGGAAACAAAATGTAACATGAGTAATTTGGGTAATAGGGTATTATAACCTCTCTATTTCAACACTAAGCGTTATATACGCATTCAAGATGCTATCAGTCTGGTGAGATATGTTTCATAAACTGGAATGGTAATTAGGGACATTGCCACTCTTTAAGTGTTCGAGTGTCTAAGGGAGGGGCTCAACATAGTTTTCTGGGACTAGACCAGTTTTGCCATTCAGAGTTCCTTCTAACCAACCGGGTTCCAGTGTGCACTTGACTGAAAAAAAAAGTTTCAATAATTAGATAACTATTCGAAATCTGTTGGTAAGTTCAAACAATAAACATTTAATGCATCAAGTTAACTACTGAGAGTATTTTAATCATTAATTAGGTAATTCATTATTTACTTAGTATTTGTAAAAAAACAACAACAACCAATGCTGAGGTCATTCAAATGATATAGAAGGCAACAGGTCGAGATATCGAATGAAACGATCATTTTGATTGTTAAATTTGAAAATTAAATTCACATTAGAATAGAATTACCATTTGTGATTATCTGGTTAGGTTCGAACGATAATTCTCCATCATGTTCACCAAGACACGCGTAGAGAGTACGAACTTTCCTGTAAACAAGATTAAGTATGAAGTGTGATCACATTTAACACGAACAATGGAGTATTTCGGTGGGTTGGAAATTCAGGTTTTTGACCTCAAATTTGGATTCAGCACCATTGAAATCCTCTATACTCAAACGTTTTGTCCATTGATACTATAACATGTGGTAGGAAAATTAAATAGAGAGATCACACGTTTGAAAAAATGGCGGGCCTCCATGAACGCACACACACTATGCCGTGGGCGTGTGTGTGTAGTATTTTGTAGTATCTATGGCCACGAGGCATTCGAGACCGCACGGGATTAGTGGAATGTCTCGATCCAAGGTCAACAAGTTAATACGTCACAACAAATTGCTACGTCACATCATTCAAATCTTCAACTTTCATTAGCTTTCCTAATTTCTTCTAAACATTTTCTCGACGAACAGACCTGATTATCGTTATTCCTGACCAAAAACGTAATACGTTATTAATACTTATATTAATACGTTATTAATATAATACGTTATTCCTAACATTAAAAAAAATTCAAGTTGACTGAAATACCCCATTTACATTGCGTGAAAATCAATAAACAGATGAAAGGGTAACATTTCTCAAAACAGAAAACAGCACGTTTGTTAGTCTCAAATGAGGATAACTAACGTTGGAATGGGGGGTGCGCCTTGATTTTTTTTAGATTTTTAATCGAAAGTAGACTACATCCTGAGAATTTTGGCAGCAACCGCGACCTTCTAGCGTGAGTAGATCTGTTTCCATGATTTTTCAAAGTTTCGACCGTTTATGACGTCACACGCCCCTCTCGCCTGGGACCCCCCACCCCACTGTGACGTCATAAACGGTCGAAACTTTAAAACACCAAAAGAAAAGAAAAAAAAAAAATAAAAAAAAAAAAAAAAAATCATAGGAAAAGATTTACACACGCAAGAAGGTCGCGGTTGGTGACAAAACTCTCAGAATGAGGTCTACCTAAGATTAAAAATGACAATTAACAGTTTTTCCTACCCAGGCGCACACCCTATTGATGTGAAGAAAATCAAAGCTACTTTTTTTTAAACTTGTAATTTTCAGATATATTCACGCTACATACTTCATCCGATTCGAGGTTTGGCAGGTTTGGCCGTTTTTAAAAAAGAAGAAAGTACCTACCTACCAGCAGAAAGGTAAAATTTGGGAAAATACAGGTTACATCAGGCTGTTTGCCTGTCAGATTCACATCTAGATTCTTTCAACTGAGAGCGATTCGCAGTGAATTATTAAGTAGGTACTCGTACACGAAGTGACTGAGTCGTACTCTGCTGACAGACCAAGGAGTAACAAGCAGACTCAGTCAGAATCATCAATTTTTGTTTTCATCTAGACCAAATCACGAATTACAGTGACAAAAGAGAGGAAATAATCAACGAGGTCATCCTGAGGGCCAATCGTGAGGTTGAACAACTTCCTCCAAAGTGAGAGTTTGGAGAAGGTACTTGGAGAACGTACCGAATCTCTTTTCTTCAATTTGCAATCCTTCATCAAATCGAGGTGTTTATCCGACACGCATTGGACTACCAACGCACTTCTTTGACACCAGCCAGATGCTTTGCTGTAGTAAGGCAAAGCATCCATTTGGTCCATGACGTCTGTTCTTTATCACGCAACGTTTTTGAAGTTTGTCGACATAAGTGTGGGAGATTCAAGTAGTGGGCCATGGTGGTTGACATTTTTCCCGCAAGTGGCGATTTTCCTGCACCTTACACGCTAACACCTACTGAAAAAATGCAATTTTGCGCAACAACAACTTTTTTTTTAAACACTTCAGAAAGCTTACTGAGTCTTATCTATCACGATTAATAAACAGATCGGATATAAAATTATTGATAATATAAGAAACAAGTCAATTTATTCGAGAAAGACATTCCAAGAGAGAGAGAATGAAGTGGGCGACTGATTATGTGACTATCACAACCTAGCTAATAATTAATACCTATGGAAATAGAACAGTACATGGAATACAGAATAACATGAACACGAATGTTCGACACCTAACTCACCAATTAAATATGGCGATATCGTGGGGCCAGCCTTTTAAACTAACTACGCGCAGCATAGCTTCGTTTTTTCAAAACTGAATAAATCGCATTGTATGAACCAGAAAATTTGTAATTTGGTTTTTCACAACGTAGGTACACTACTGAAGTTTTGTTTTACATAGTTTTGAAGATAAAATCAGGAGCATCTAGGGGAAAAAAGTGGTGGAACGGCATGAGCGCTGCTAGCAAAGATAAGATGAACCTTCCGGAGCTCAAAAAAAGTTGGCTTATGTGATGTAGAATAATAGAATGCATTCGTAAATAATAGAATGCTTTAAAAATTAATGTTGTTTACCTACGAGTACATATATTTTCATTTCAGACTGAATGCCTTTCTTATTGATGCCTCAAACAGATTTGATTGCCTTTTTCATTGAGGGCAAATTTCTGGTTTCCTATAGATTAGGCAGGGATCTACAGACATTACCACCGGTTGATAACTGAGGTGCATCCATCTTGCCAAAACAGAAGAGAAGGTTCATCTAATCGTCGCTAGACAGCGCTCGGGCCATTCCACCATTTTCTTTCCCTAGATGCTCCAGATAAAATCACTTAAAATGACGTCCCCCATTCTCAATTCAGTGAATATACAGATTTCTGGCGTTTGTCATGACTTTCAAGCATAGCAGGCGTTATGTTGGAAATTCCTTCCTGATGTCGTTCTTTGAATTTTAAAGGATCCTTGGATGGTTCACATGAACACGGGATATCAAAAACCCCCGAATAAAAAATCACAAGGGGGCGAATTGGGAGATACGGCCACTGTATTGTCCCCACAATTGTCCCTGATTGAGACGACGCGTTCTGGGAAGCGTTACCTCTAAACAGCCATCAATGCTCTTGCGATGTGTGCTGTTGGACCGTCAGAACTGGAACCAAATGTTCAAAAAACAAAACAAAATCCTGTAACAACCAATAACAACAAGATGGCTGTTTCGAAAGTACTCAGAATTTGTCCCCTTTTGTTTTCTATTGGGTTTTTTGAAATGCCGAGTTTATGTGAACCGCCCAAGGATCCTTTAACATTTAAAGAATGACATCAGGAACGAATTTCCAACATAACGCCTGCTATGCTTGAAAGTGATGACAAACGCCATAAATCAGTATATTCAATTAATTGATGATGGGGGATGTCATTTGAAGTGATTTTATCTTCAAAACTATGTAAAAGAAAAAAAAATCTGCCAAGTGGGTGTGGCACATAGCTTCCTCGTATCCATAACCCGATTATATAGATGATCCGATGCATAGTAGTTAATCTGAAAACACCAATCTCTAAGTACCTTTCACTACCCTCATAGGGGACCATCTACACGCTAATCTGGTCAATACTAGAAAATGTCATCAAATTCGGATGAAAAATGTAAATGTTATGGCTGTTACAAGGAAATTCACGTTTGCGCATGCGCAGTGGCTACTATCCGTCGGAAGGTGATGATTTTCATAGGGGACCATCTAAATACTAATCTGTAACATCTCTGAAAATTTCATTGAAATCGGATGGAAAATGTAGAAGTTATGGCCGTTACAAGGAATTCACGTTTGCGCATGCGCAGTCGCTTCTATCACTCCGGGGATGATGATTTTCATATGGGACCGTCTACACACCAACCCGCACAATCCCTGAAAATTTCATAGAAATCGGACAATAACTTCGTATAGTTATGCGCGTTACAAGGAATTCATGACAGACAGACAAACATACAGACAGACAGACACGGAACCAAAATTGTTCAGAAAGGTCTAAAACGCAAAACGCGAGTGAAAATTTTGATTTTGGAGAACTTTTTTTTTCGTTCTTGAAAAGTGAAAACAAAGCTTCCGCTACCTTGGTAGACTCGGAAGCAATTAGCAGTGAACCTACACTGTAAAAACCAAATTATAAATTTTCTGATTCATACGATGCGTTTTATTCAGTTTTGAAAAAAGGAATGTACCTACTGATTCTCAAACAACAATAAACAACGCTGTTACCAAACTTACATGAAAGATATTGGTAAAATGAAACATAACTTCTTACCCATTTCTATACATCCGAACGTAATTTGTAGACACTTCATTGCTATGACTAGCGCTTCTTTTACGAGGAGTCCCGTAAGTGTGTGAAGGCATTTCTCTCGAGGACATTGAAGAAACACTTTCATTTGAGCTACTCGTGCTATTAATGAGGTCCGAGTTCACTGTAAGAACAAAATGACACGAGGTGAGAAGTTTGAGAGATGAGTGAAATATATTCGAAAAGGTAAAGTAAACAACGATCTCAGATTGGATTTTCGTGAAGCAGGATCCACCAGGGCCTAACCCGAAAAATTATCCGGAACTGTGATACCGCCCACGAGCGGTCACCAATCCAGACAATCTTCCAGGCCAATTGTTATTCAAAGATATTGTTGGCGAACTTTTAACCAAGTAAACTAGTCGGTATCTACGAAACTGTTTGGTCTATGCAAATTGTATTCATGGGAATTCTGTAACTTATTGCTAGGAAGTCATTCTTCGAGATAAATTCAAGACCACTGTTGCATAAAAAAAAACGTCTGCCAAGTTGGGTGGGCAGTATAGCTTCCTCACTCATTGTAACATGGACGTATAGAATCAGTTGGCGAAAAAATTATGATTCAAAGAGTTATTGAATACCAAAATATTAGCGGTCCACCGTCTAGGACCTAACCCACACAATCCCTGAAAATGTCATCGAAATTGGTTGAATATTTGCGGAGTTTTGGTTGTAACAATAAATTTAAAGTTCGCGCATGCGCAGCGGCTATTGCTTGACCAATTTGATTGAAACTTATAGGGTGTCTCTTAGAAGTTAGTCCCTAACTAACCTCCAAATTTGAGCAAAATCGGTTCATTAGAAACCGAGGTTCCAGGAAATTCACGTTTGCGCATGCGCACTCGCTCCTATTGGTCCGAAGGTGCTGAAATTGATAGGGGACCGTCTAGTACCTAACCCGCACAATCCCTGAAAATGTCATCAAAATCGGACCACAGGTTAGTATAGTTTTGCCTGGGACAAGGATTGACCACAGACAGACCGACAGACAGACAGACACGGAACCAAAATTGTTCGGGAAGCTCTAAAACGCAAAAAGCAAGTGGAAATTTTGACTTTGGAGGACATTTTTTTTCACTTCTTTCACGAATACAAAGCTTCCTTACCTTCGGTAGTGAGGAAGCAACAAGAATACATATTTCAAATAGTTGATGGTTGGAGGAAAATGTCGTACAGCCTCTCAAAACCGCAATTCATTCAGGTAGTTCAAAAGATCCTGCTTACTTCTAAAGAACTTCCAGTATAATTCGAACTTGCATACTCACCTAAATTTGATTTTTGAAGGATTTTCAAATTAGGTGGGCTTGGATAAGCAGAATGGTGCTGACTAGTTGAGGATAATGTAAGGAGATTCCCTTCGGAAAATGCTGCTACTGCATTTGCTACTCTCCCACTTCTTGGAAATGGAGCAGATAGTGCTGCTTTCGGGTGTGCATTTGGGATAGCAACGTTGTGCAAAGATGTACTTAGAGCTGTTGCACCATCCAAGTTTGGTTTACCAGTCAGCTACAAGGACAAAGTGAAGACAAAATTAATTTCTACACAGTTTGGATCTTTTCTTTGAACTATAAGTAAAAGATGATGATACATACACTGGGTACTTGCGAATTATTCAATTTCCGCGGATTGGAAAGTGAAGCAATTTGGATAGTTTTAGTCTGTGATGGATCTGGAATGACATCAGTTTCTGTCTTGAAATGAGGAACAAATATCTGAAACAAAGATAAATTTGAGTTTGTAATCAGTCACTAAATAACTGGTCTTCATTGTTCGAAACAGTTTATAGATTTGAAACGTTGAATACTTAGTAATTTTTCTTTTTGAAAAAAAATTGAATCCTTGCAGGACTTAAATCTACAACCTCTTTCAACCAGTTCTTCGTCATCTTTAGTGATGTTACACCCATCATTCCGTTACAGCAATATTCCTTCATTTCCCTAGTCTCCTGACTAACTTCTATATCCAGTGCGCGCCATTTCTTCCACAACCACTTTTGTTAGATGTAATGCCATACATCTATGTTCGTTAGTTCTCCAATAAAGTGAGGTGTAGGAAAACCCAGAGTGGCATGAGTCATCACCAACATGGATGAGGTGAGGAAGGGAAAGAACACGTCATTTGACGTCACCACTTTTCCACTCTCCCCTCACCATAATAGCTAGAGTATAAAAGCCACATTCGGGGGTCTTCCATTCGTACCTAGTCAATCCGACTTATAATTTCTTGCCTTCACCTTACCTATGGCCCAGTTCCGAAGAGGGAATAGTTTGCCCCATAAAGGCGCCGAACCTCTATCTCCCCTTGGGGACCTCTCCAGAACACTAGGCTTCATTAGGTAAATGCTCTGCTTCCCGCCAGTAGGTCTGGGTCCAGACGCCGAGGTTTGGGGATAGATATTTCAAGCACTTATCTGGATGGTCGGCCGCGAGGCGCCGCGGATGTAGTGCCAAAGCTGTAGGCTTAGGGATCAATCTCTCCGTTGAGTAGGGTTCAGGCTAGTTTACAAATCAGCGAATCGAGAGGACCATCGCGCTCACTCGAATACACGCAAACACAACATTGGAAATAGGTAGTTATAGGTAGTATGTCACAATTCCTCTATGCAATGCTTCCTTCTTTGTCCGCAGTCGCTTTACTACCTACTCCTACACTTGTTGATACGGTGTTAACCGTGAGCTCTGGCGTTTTTCGATGGCATATCTTTTTAGATTTCATAACGACTTATTTCGTATTGTTCTTACTTAGTAAATAATTTGTTCATGGAAAGTTTTCTCGTGGTTAATCGTTTTTAGAGTATCTAAGAACTTTAGTTCATCAGTCTCAGTCTTCCACGTGAGTTACTATCTCCTTGATGCCCAGTAACTTTCTTTTGACAGGGTTGCCGTCGTCCATTCGAACGAGGTGAAATGCCCATCTGAGGCGTCCTAGCTAGGCAAAATTCACAATCTATTTGTTGCTGATTGTTGTTTCAGAAAGAATTGTTCTGGTTATCGAATTTTTGTCCAATGATCACATCGTTTCGACACTATTTTGTCATTATCAAGGGCATAAGATTGAGATGAGATGTGGACAGAGGAGAATGGGAAGTACACGTCTACATTTTCACTGAGAAACTAAAAGCTAAACCAAGTGATGCCCTGGGGATGACAGCATCTGTCTCCAACACAGCGACTCCCTAGAACAAGTTATCAACAGATAGTAGGTCGGGTCCTGCTGAGGCAATAGTATTTTCGGAAACTCGTTATTTCTAAAGAATTCTTCAAAGTTGATGGTTTTATTCACACTGGAGTGAAATGATGCATCGGAAAACGTAATAAGCTCATTTAGGCAAAAATGTGGATTAGGTGGTATCAGCACTTGAGCGACGATATGTAGCCAAAAGTTGGGAGGTTTGTCATTTTTCCCTCGTTCTATGGAATTCTAGAGACTAAGAGGTTCCGATGTTATGATTGAATATGAAAAGAAAAAGGATAAGAGCCTAATTAACGATAGAAACCAAAAGTAGATAGAGTTGGATAAGATCGCGAAACATAAAAAGTCTTGCTGCACTCTGAGGTCCACAGGCTCCATGGCCCTTCATCACCTTCCTCACTCTGTTAATTCCTATTGCATCCGAAATTTGGAGAAGGTGCGCTAGATGAGGACTTCAGGATGAGGAATTGGACGGAGGAAAGCCACATAGCTCAGATCACCTGAGACCAACAAATGAGTTCTACAGTGTTTCGGGATTCATTTCAGGGTTCTGACTCAATTATAGGGAATAATTATCGATAGCTGTGCTACATGCGTGCGTAGGGTGTAGGGTACGTCCATCATGAACTTGACCATCTGTGCGAGTCAAAAAACTACTGCCCATCCTTTCCTCAATAAACGATGCAACATCAGCAGTTATGGGAGACGCCATCGAGCGTCCACCTTGGGCCGCCTTGAATTCATGACAGACACACAGACAGACTTACACGGAACCAAAATTGTTCAGAAAGGTCCAAAACGCAAAACGCGAGTGAAAATTTTGATTTTGGAGAACTTTTTTTTTCATCCTTGAAAAGTGAAAACAAAGCTTCCGCTACCTTGGTAGACTCGGAAGCAAAATCCTGGTCTGCAGAAAAAGACGAAATTTTACTGATCTCAGCAAAAGATTCACTGGCTCCGAAGTGGGGTGCTGGTGGAATCCTCTTTAAAACAAAGGAGAAATTAGAAGTAGGCCTCAAGCCAGGCTGAGATAGGAATAGCTGGAGCTTCTTCGAGCACTATTATGTGCGCCCCATACTCATTCCCTATACTACCAAGTTAAAAATCACAGATGCACATCTTGCTGATTCACTATGCTGTTTGGACGCATTCCTAACACGACACTAGGAAAAATCCCAACACAACATACCCAATAACATAAACATAATTGATATTCTTATAGACACAAACTATAAATAGGAATCAACTATTAATGAAAAAATACCAACCTGATGACATTTGTCAATCAAAATTTCAACAGCAATGTTGTAAAACTTGATATCAATGATAGCAGCGACGGTTTCAATTTCTGGACGTAATAATGTGGGGCCAAAACACACTCCAAGGTTGGAAACAGGCATTAAATTTTTATCAGAGTTGTTGGCTACCCTGAAAGTGAAATGCATAACAAGTTTAGTTAAATGGAATTCCTCCAAAAGTACAATTATGGAAAACATTTACAAACAGGAAAACAAAATTCGAAGACTAAATTTTTTACAATGTGAAAACACAGTAGAAACTAGGTAGGTAATCAAGTCTTCTTCAACTCTCTTAAAAAGTTGAGTGGTATGTACATAATACAAATGAAACGACGGAGGTCCACATAGGAATAAAAAACGGAGTAAAGAAGAACGTTGTCCACGAAACTAATGAGTTACAAAGTTAAATCGATTTTGACGGTGGTCATCATCAGTAACAAACAATAACTAAAGGTACATCACGAGAGCACAGCTTATACAGGGAGTCCCATTCTAAGGGCCAAAAAACTTCGGGAGTCGATTCTACAACAAATTCAAGTGAGAAAATGCCTCTAAGCAATGGGGTATTTCGGTGGGTCGGAAATTCAGGTTTTTGACCTCAAATTTGGATTTAGCACCCTTGAAAACCTATATACTACAACTTTAAGCCCAATGATACTATAACATGTGGTAGAAAAATTAATTAAAGAGATCACAGGTTTGAAAAAGGCGAGCCACTATAAATGCACACACACTAAGCAAGGACTACGCCGCGCGCGTGTGTGAGTAGTATTTTGTAGTATCCAAGAGGTCCTCCGAGGGTTTCTGTGCATGGATACTTTTTTCAAAGACAGTTGGCTAGCTACGTCACGATTGGCTAGCTACGTCACGATTGGCTAGCTACGTCACATCATTCAAATCTTCAACTTTCCTTAGCTTCTCTGATTTTTTAAAAACATTTTCTCGACGAACAGACCCGATTACCGTTATTCCTGAGCCATACATACTCTTTTGGAAAAAAATAAAAATAAAAAATTGACTGAAATACCCCATTGTGTTTTAACCCCTTGTTTTTCCAAGTTTTTTAAATTTTCAATTCTCGCAGGTGACTTGCAAAAGTAGAATCACCTTTGTTATCCCTGAAATCCTTTTCATGCTTTTTTATTGTTTTGCGTAATTTCCTACCAGTTTGACCATAATTCACAAGAAAATTTCAAAAAAAATTTTCTTGAACGCTAATTTTATCCTTAACAAAACCCAACGTAGCTTTAAGATAGTTTTTTAACCCTACTTTGAAACCTCTAGATGATAACATTTTGTCAATTTTTTCAGAAATCTTTCCATAATACGGTATATTTATCCACTTTTTCTCTTCTAACACAACTTCTTTAACCAAATTAGAAACCCCATCTCTACACTTTTTCCTAAAAACCTTATTCCATATGGAATCAATGAGATCCGCCCCATATCCATTGATTCCATTCACTGTCAGCAACTCTATTCAATATGGTGCTCCAGAATGTGCCACAGCATAATGGGTTGAGAGTTCACGCTCTAAGGGAGGCAAGAGCCAACAAAAGCTTCTCTCCATGCGCCTGAAGCTAAGTTGTACCTTCTTTTCAAAACTAATTCTAAATATCAACATATAATTTTCCAAGTGAGTTGAGAATCAATATTATTAGGAACATCTAGTACCTGTTTAAGTGCTCGATCAATATTTTCAGCATATTGTAGTGAAGGGGTGGGAGGCAATGTACTAGTTCTGTTATTCGACGGACTCTATCTTCCGAGTTTTCAAGTTCTGAAAATGGTTCACCAAACATAAAATCAGTTAATAAAATGTGGTACCTCTTTAAGGCGCCCAGTAATCTATGACACACACAATGGCAAGACAAGGTAACCTATTAATTAATGATCGTTAATAAAACTATAAGGGTCTTGTAGGTAGTTAGTTCTCAAGAGCTCTTGTTTTTTCATTAGGTTACAAAGAACTTACTCGCTGCTGATATGAAGTCATTGTGCAAATGAAATGTCATTAATGGAGTAGCCAGGTGTCTGAAATAAGCTTTGAGGCTCGAAGTTATGACCTTTGTTTCCCATTCTGACAAGTCATCTTTCTCAAAGCGCTTCTTATCCATGCCGAGTGCAAGTAGTTTGGTTTTCTTCGAAGCTACTCCAACCACTCTGTACAGTCCCTGCTCATCAAGACCTGCGGAAAGTGTATAATGCAATGCTATGGAAAGTAATAATGGATTATTAAGCGAATAGGTATACCTTAAACAAATGGGGTAGTTGCATATTTTTTAATTTTTTTTCCGAGTAGCGAATTTCTATTGAAGTAGGTGGGGTACTTGAGTATCAAACGGAGGCCACCTAACCTATAGAAATATTTCGTACCGGATACCAAAAATAACTACATAATTGGAAAGAACACACTTTAATAGATTTACAGGTGAAGTTTAGAATTAATCCGACGCCTGGTTCTGACGTTGTGCAACCCAGAACGCAGCAATGTTGGTCAGGATGGAGTTGAAAGCGTCGCCGCCACTAGCAGTCACATCAGATCGCCACATGTATTCTGCCGGTACTTCTGGGTTGCACAACGTCAGAACCAGGCGTCGGATTAATTCTAAACTTCACCTGTAAATCTATTAAAGTGTGTTCTTTCCAATTATGTAGTTATTTTTGGTATCCGGTACGAAATATTTCTATAGGTTAGGTGGCCTCCGTTTAATACTCAAGTACCGTAGGTAGGTACATAGCAGTATGTGGAACTCCCAGAAACGCTTCCTAAAAAATAGAGTCCTTCTAAGAATAGGATTTTTGGATTCAAGTGGGAAAACTATTGTGCGACTAGGACACTGCGGTGTGGGGGCTACGTCATCGTTGTGATGGTCAAGTAACAACACTAGGAAGAGCAACTGAAAACAATTATGCTTAATTAACGTGAAATTAGAAAAAGTCTGCCATGTGGGCGTGGCACATAGCTTCCTCGTATCCATAACCCGATTGTGTAGATGATCCGATGCATAGTACCTAGTTAATCTCAAAACATCAATCACTAAGTACCTTGCTCTACCCTCATAGGGGACCGTCTACACGCTAATTTGAAAAATCCTAGAAAATTTCAACAAATTCGGATGAAAAATGTAGAAGTTATGGCTGTTATAAGGAATTCACGTTTGCGCATGCGCAGCAACTACTATTAGTCTGGGGGAAATGATTTTCATAGGAGACCATCTACACACCAATCTGAGCAATCCTAGAAAAATGTCATCAAATTCGAATGAAAAATAAGTGTTATGGCTGAGCTATGGATTTTACGTTTGTGCATGCGCAGAGGCTACTGTCAATTTTAAGGCCTTGATTTTCTTTAGGGGCCATCTAAAACCTAATCCACACAATCCCTGAAAATTTCATCGAAACCGGATGAGAAATATAGAAGTTATGGCTGTGGCAAGGATTTCATGAAAGACAGACCTACCATTGTCCCTTTTCATGGTAGACTTGGAGAAGTTGTGCCTTAACGTACCATTATTCTCAAGAGTTATACATTTTTTGCCTAGAATTTGTCAGAATCGCTCCTTCACTACTCTTACACCTCAACATGTACACACACACATACACACACACACACACACACACACACACACACACACACACATTAAATGTTTGGAGAAAAATTCAAATAATGTAGGAACTAGGTACTTATCTAGGAACTGTACAAATAACATACCTCGAGCTTCTATTGTCTCAATGCATTTAGTAACAAAGAAAAATCCAACATCGTCCAAAGCAGTGGATTCTTCAGATTTGATAGTTTTCATAGCCACTGGAGTACTGTACATCTGCAGAAATGGAAACAAAGAGTTAGCAACCAACTTTCTGATAAATCTAAAACAAACCAACAAATAGACCGAAGCAACAGAAGTTATAACATCATTGGACTGCTATAGATTTTATGTTAGAAAGTAAGAACGCTCGGAAAAAGATCCTAACAATATCCCACAATGCCTAGCGTGTATTCCCATGATGCTCACCATGAATGACGGGAGAGTTACAGCTTCTCTAATTTGATGCTCCGCACCTCGCCAATTTTCAAAACCTTAGCGTCAGTCGCCATTTTCCAACCCTGCTGGGTGACAAAAATTTCTCGTTCAGTGGCCTCATTACAGTTTTCTGTTTACAAAATTACTTACAAATGTCAAATCGATTTTGTTAAGTGAACTAGTTTATCGAAATTGAACAAAACACGTCAGCCATGTTGGGTTGAACATGTTGAATTTTCGCTCTTTCACTTACAACTCGGCTCCTGCTGATGAGACCAAAATTAAATCTTTAAGCAATTAGGCCTCAAACCACTCTCCAAATTTGGATAAAATCAGACGATTACATCTTAGGGAAACTCAAAAGCAGAACAACACTTGAAACAATGAAATGGGTTAGTACTCATAATGCTGGTGAAAACAGAGTAGCGAATGACACTCCATGTCGATCAGTGATAAAAACATCAACTGGGCCATTGGTTCAAGCTGAGCATCATGGCAATCCGTGCTAAGCATTACGCAGTTCTTATGGGATACTTTCCGATTAACCCCCCTCCTCCTTGCTCTTATCTCAATGGTTTTGGGCTTGTTCGAATCGAACAAAAAAGTAATTCTAACAAGGCTGAAATCCCTCAGAAGAATGAGGTGTCTGATGTTAAGATTTACAGAAGACCTGATAGAAATTAAAACAACAAAAATCTACGAGTATCTTAAGGTAGGTACTGATATGACATTAGTGAGGCAATACTAGGTATTCCTGCCAAAATGACTTTCTTCGTGTGATGGATAGAAGTTAATAAACTCGCCTCCGACTCGTCCCGCCTCCCGATCGGCTACGTTCACGTACGGTTGGGGTTTTATGTATTAGATGGAGGATGGTCCCCTATGAATTGGAAGTTGGTCTCAGAAAGTCAATAATATTGCATTGTCATGTGATTTACACATGCATGCAAAATTTCAGATCAATCGGATACCGGGAAGTGGATCAAATTTAACTTGCAAGATTTGATTAAAAAACAAAATCGAGTTTGATTGAACATACTGGTTCTTTTCCATCCATTGCATCCATCCATTGTTTCCTATCTTCTTCTGACAACGCTTGGAGGGTATAAACAACACCTGGTCTGAAAAAAACAAGCCATTCAATTGTTGTTTTTTTAAATAATATACAGGGTGTCTACCATTTGGATGTACCAAACTTTAAGGATAGAGTCTACAACTAATTTGCAACAAAAAATGTCTGTTAACAGGCATAATTGCTAACTAGCAATTTTTTCTTAGCCCACTCAAAATCCTTTTTTTTCACTTCGAAGTTTTTTTTTCGCGTTTTCGACCTTACGTCATTAAAACTGTCATAACTCCTGTTATTTACCAAGTAAATTCAAATTTAAGGATATCGTTGGAAAGAGCGTTAAATTTCCAAGCTACTAAGTGTAAAACAAAAAACTTTTAGCAAGCAACATTTTTAGAGAAAAACCTTCATTTTTTGTCCATAGCATACGCGTTACACATAGATATGGTAGTGAGCATGGAGTAACACCTTTTTACTCAATAAAAACATCAAATTTCTAGCTGATTGATGATTTCATTGAGTAGAAAGGTGTTACTTTATGCTCACTACCATATCTACGAATAATGCGAATTTAACGTACAAAAAACGAAGGTTTTCTTCGAAAAATCCAATTTTTAGCAGTCAGAATTATTCGGAATTAGGGTAAGGTGGGGTAAGGTCCCGCACGGGGGAAGTCCCCGCACAAGGGTTTTCTGTGTTACTGTGCAAGTTATGACTATGTCCGTTGGATGGTAAGCCAATTGCCATGTCGCGAGTTCTGTGTGGAATTTCCTGTAGTGCGGATCAGCGTGGTGACAGACAAAATGAGGTAAGTTTGTTTTCCTCCGCTCTGATGTAATATTTATGATTATTTACTTCAATGATATGTTTCCGTAATCGTTGATATTCGTGTCTGTTGTGTTGCGTCAGAAAAAGGTGCTTCTTCCCGTCAAAACCCCGTGACAACGCTCTTGGTAACCATATTTTTACTTGACTGAGGTCGATTTTAGTCAAAATGGCAAATTGGGGCAAAGCCCCGCACTCTTTGTGGGGCAAGATCCCGCACAAAATTTGTGCGGGGACTTGCCCCTTCGTTTTTATTTGGAAGACGGCGATGATAAATTTAGGTACCTTCATGCAGTTAACCATGCACAGAATTGACTTATATGTCAGGTACCACTACCTATTTGTATGTAACTTGTTTTTATTCTGTTCCCCACTATCTTCTTTCATTTTATAATTCCAGAAACTAAAGGTACAAGTATCTAACCAGCATTTTAGGAGTTATTGGAATCCTGCAGTTTGTTGTACTTTTTTTTAAACGCGATACTTGCTTACTTTGTTACTAAACAAACAATGTGTCAATTTTAGGAAAAAAAAAAATTAGAAAAATGTATTTTCCTGGACGATCATTTAACTTTTTTCTTGTCTCAAATTTTAGTTGTGTTGCATTTAATTCAATGTTTTGTGATTTTTCGAATATTCTACAATTGACTTTTCATTGTGCATTGAAGATGTGTGGGAAATTTATTACCAGCTAATGCTATAAACTATTTGACTGTGACCCTTTGTTAATTGTTTAAAAAAATGAGTTGCTTACTGTTATTAAGGCATGTGAACTTCAAAAAAGTTTTTATCTCCCCCGCACTGCGGGGATTTGCCCCATGACTGCGGGGACTTACCCCTCCCTGTGGGGCAAAGCCCCGCAGACACAAATTTTTAAAAAACGTTCAGTTCTTCCATAATACTGATGACATAGTGATGAAAATTGTCAGGCATTATAGCCAAGGTCCCAAACTAGTATCCCAATGAGTTGGTTGAGGGATATTGACCTAGTAGGTGTTTATAAATGGAAAACATTCGAAAGTGCGGGGACTTACCCCACCCTACCCTATCACCATTGGATTCGGCGTGAAAAAAAGTCATCTTGAGTTTGAAAATGACCATACACCAAGTAAAACACTCGATTTTCTTGAAAACACACGTTCTCTTGCATTCAAACTTGATTTACTCTTCCAATTTGAATTTAAAAAAGAACAATTGATATACCGTTAGAAAGCTGACAATTTAAGCAAGTTTTTTTCTGAAGAGTGCCCATCGAACTGGGGGGGATTCAGAAGAAAAAATCAAATTTCGAAAAAAATTAATGTATGCTTTTTGACCTGATTTTTTAGAAATGGTTTATTGCTGAAAGATTTTAGTTATACACTGGGTAGCTTGGAAATTTAACGCTCTTTCCAACGATATCCTTAAATTTGAATTTACTTGGTAAATAACAGGAGTTATGACAGTTTTAATGACGTAAGGTCGAAAACGCGAAAAAAACTTCGAAGTGAAAAAAAAAGGATTTTGAGTGGGCTAAGAAAAAGTTGCTAGGCGACATTTTTTTGTTGCAAATTAATTGTAGAATCGATCCTTGAAGTTTGGTCCATCCAAATGGTAGACACCCTTTATAAATCTATGAATACATTTTATGCGCAATAGGTACTTCAGTAACACATCAATCAGCAACAAAATTATTAAATTTTGAACCCTACCTGTCAATACAAGTGAGATCAAAACAGAATCTTTTCTCTATTGAGTCCGACATTCTTCGTATACAAGATTCTAACATCATAATGTCAGGAGAGGTCTGTAAAATGATAACATTGAGCATTATGAGGATGAAAAATTACCTAATATGTTGTGAAAATTGGTAGCTATTAGCCCTGTCCCTAATTCAACTTATCATATGAAGGGCGTTCCAATTAAAGCGATGACTCTTGTTATTTTTGATTATTCATAGAATTGGCCTAGCTATTTTAAAATACAAACACAACCTGATAACACCGTGCCATATTACCTAATAAGTAATAAAATAAGATTGCTTTGCAAATTTCCAAAGTTATCAACTCGAAATTACCCTAGAGAAGAGAGGAACGCCGTTCTCTAGTTATAATGTCAGCAGATTTGTTAGCCATTAGAAGACATGTTCGGTGAACAGATCCACTGACCACCCACAAAACTCTCGAGGGCACGTGAAGTGAACAACGGACGGAAAAACAAACATGAACTGCTCAAGAGATGGAGTGCTCGTCGTCGAAATGTGATCGCCACACCACACTATAACAACCAGGCTCTTATTAGGATGCTGGGGGTGAAGTGTCCTGAACCACCTCACACTTCCCTGACGATTGAAAATAAATAGGCATTTGAGCCCTAAATACTCACAAATTTAGCTGTCATTTGGTTGTATGGAGTCATACTAAATTCTTTGGTTTCTTTTCTGTAAGTGCAATAATTTTTCGTCCACGTCACACCGAACGCTTCTGGAAACAAGAATTGATTCAATAAGACCAAGATTTTCACACATAGATTTATTATAATATAAGTTAATTTCAGTTAATTATTTTCAATAATCGAGTAACAAAAGAAAAACGCTTCAAATGATTAAACAACGGTTAATTATTTTTCTATATAGATCACTCGTCTGCAAAGAACTCGGCTTTGCCATTGTAACTACCAACTAACTTGAAGAAAAACATCGATCGCACTTCGGTCAGCTAACATTTGAACGGAGATTAGGCCTCTTTTGCGATTCAGGCTCCGTGTTTCTGATTTATCGTACGTCCAAACCTTAAATTGTCGAAGGGAGCGAACGGCTTGTCCTACAGGGCTCCGCGTGGTCTCAAAAAATTCTATAGGTACTATCTTATATTGATGGAAAAACAATACCTTTATACACACATTTCTTGAGTTAGGGCGTTTTCAAAATTTCAACCCTTAGAAGTGACCTACATCAACCAAAAGCTTCGGGGCACAACTAGACCCTACATATATAATGGAGCCTACATATCAAATTTCATCAAAATCGGTCAATGCTAAGTGGGGAAAGTGCCGCGTACGGCGGACAGACGGAGAATTTTTTATTCGATTTTCGGATTCTACGTACCTTGAAACATTCGCTGTCGTTGCCATTCGCAAGGTTTTTCCTGACTGTTTAGGCGAGGGGATGAGTTATTAGGCGTTTCCTCATCATATAATTTTTACTTATGCTCAAACGTTTTCGCCGTTAGGCATCATCAGGAGCTACAAATAAGAAAAACCATCCCAGGTAAGGCTTATTAAAACTTAATATTTAACGTTAACGCTAAATAGTCTTAACTTTAAAATATTACACATAGATGATCCTGAATATAGATATAGATATATGTATACAATCACTTTATTCTTTCATATCACTGCTTAGTTGCATTTATACCTAGCAATGTAATTTGGTAGTACTTATAGTAAGTATTTACCATTGAGTATAATAAGGGGCTGGCTCCCACTTCCTCCTCTAACCATTGTCATAAGCCTGGACTGCAGGACGTGTCGTGGTACCTATGATTAAAATATATAATGGTGAGAATACCATTCGTTGTTGATTTACATTATTTTTAAGTTTCGTGTTACTGGTATTTACCTTGGTAGGGACATTGGATGGTGCAGCTTGCTTGGTTTTCGTGTTTCTGATATTATTCTTTATATTTCTTTGGTTCTCCGTTATATACGGGCTGCAAAAGAGGTCGTAAAAAGGCTAGTTATGAAACATTCCAAGTTGTCATACTGGTATCCTACTTGGGTGTTAGGTAGGGGTATGGTGCTTACTTATTTGCGAATTTTTGGGTCTTATCCTTTTGCTGATTCATTGAAAATACGTAGGTTTTACGTGAATTAATCTATTAATATGTAAAAATAAAAAACTTTCGCAATTAGAGGTTATGTCATTTGTCTGCTGTAGTAGTGCATGTGAGGGGATTTTTCGCCGTTTTTTGATATTTTCGTGAAAATTAACCATTCTAACTATTTGTCTAGTAAAATCGGTAAATTTACCTTATATATTTATTGCTTATATATTTATATATAAGCAACTTGACGAAGTACCGATGGCTGGATGCCTTCGTGCATTGCATTATTTTCATCCAAAGTAAGTAACTACTACAGCAGACAAATGACATAACCTCTAATTGCGAAAGTTTTTTATTTTTATATATTAATAGATTAATTCACGTCTTTTATAGGAACTAAACGTAAAACCTACGTATTTTTAATGAATCAGCAAAAGGATAAGACCCAAAAATTCGCAAATAAGTAAGCACCATACCCCTACCTAACACCCAAGTAGGATACCAGTACGACAACTTGGAATGTTTCATAACTAGCCTTTTTACGACCTCTTTTGCAGCCCGTATATAACGGAGAACCAAAGAAATATAAAGAATAATATCAGAAACACGAAAACCAAGCAAGCTGCACCATCCAATGTCCCTACCAAGGTAAATACCAGTAACACGAAACTTAAAAATGATGTAAATCAACAACGAATGGTATTCTCACCATTACATATTTTAATCATAGGTACCACGACACGTCCTGCAGTCCAGGCTTATGACAATGGTTAGAGGAGGAAGTGGGAGCCAGCCCCTTATTATACTCAATGGTAAATACTTACTATAAGTACTACCAAATTACATTGCTAGGTATAAATGCAACTAAGCAGTGATATGAAAGAATAAAGTGATTGTATACATATATCTATATCTATATTCAGGATCATCTATGTGTAATATTTTAAAGTTAAGACTATTTAGCGTTAACGTTAAATATTAAGTTTTAATAAGCCTTACCTGGGATGGTTTTTCTTATTTGTAGCTCCTGATGATGCCTAACGGCGAAAACGTTTGAGCATAAGTAAAAATTATATGATGAGGAAACGCCTAATAACTCATCCCCTCGCCTAAACAGTACCTTGAAACGTAAACCAACAAACTTTTAGTGGGTGGGGGGAATTGAAATATTTTTTTCTTGGTCGATTGCAAAGGTTCATTATTGAAAATAATAAACCAAAATTGTTAAACGCCCATCAAAATTTATTGTTTTACGTTTCTAAGGACGTGAATGAAAAACCAATTCCCTAATACCGAGGGTTTAAGGAGCCCCTTATCGTTGACAAAAATTGATGAATTTCGATTTGTATATAAAGTTTTGAATCTATTCAGTAAAAGAATCATTCAAACGAAAAATCACGAGGGAAGTGTAAAAATGTCGTACTTTTTTCCATTAGGAACAGATATCCCTCCTTAGTCGTCCTATTTGATGATCCAGGTTCCAAGGCCTTCTAGACAAAGAAACAAAACAGTAAATGAAATTATACTAATTAACTACTAGAGCTAAACTGAAATCTTGAACGAAAACTACAGTGGGAGCAATGGTGAGAACTAAATCCATCAGGCCTGCTGATTCCAGCGGAATGTGAGTGGACGAGCTCACTAAAGCCTTGAGAGAAACTCAAGGCGGAATAAACACGTATACGTGAGCGCCAAATACGTACTACATTCTGTACATTACATTTAAAAAAATTAACTCACTCCTAATCTCATTTCCAAGGTTTTTTTCATCAACTGTTCTGTTTTGTCCCGGGTCGCAGTAAAATTTTCTCTAGTCTGAAAAAAAGAAACAAAAATAAATCATTTAGCGAACGAGATACCCGAGTTTCCCCTATAACTCTTGCCTTTATTTAAAGAGCTCTGGGATTTTTGAAGGCCCCGAAGGTTCGGCATCGCTGCAAGAATCCAAGCCCCAGCGGAAGGTTGAGGTATACCTGCGCGACCCCTCCGCCCGTGAACCCCCCCAGCCCCCCAACAGTTTACCCTCTTCTGCAAATGCACACTTGATTCACAAATTATTTCGATCATCCCATCACCAAAATCGTGATCAGCGAGAAAAATTGAACATATCGAGTATAAACTCGAGGCAGGTACGATTAAAACTCAGCAGCCCTCTCCCGGCCAATCCACCCAAACGAATTACGCCCTCTTCGCCGAATTACAGGAAATTTGGACTCATTTTCATCAGAATAATTAGTACGTTACGAATTTAAATTACAAAAAATGTTCACCGAACGATAAATAATTAAATTGTATGTTGATATAAGAGGAAGAAGGAAGAGGGATGATGGGTTTTGACCGCGAAGGGTTGTGACCGTTTTCACCGCAAGGGTTTTCACCGCAAGGTGAGCACCTTGCAACGTTGCCACCTCTTGGCAGGGAAGGGGTTTTGGAACCCGCGGTCCAGAGCTCTTTAAATAAAGGCAAGAGTATAGTACGTGTTACTATTTCCTCAGTGAAGTGGAGTAACTGGTTGGTATTATCTATTTTTGAGGACTTAGGAAAGCATTAAATGTTGCCGAAACCAGTACCTCACACAACTTGAAGATTTGATTCCCACATCAATCTCTCAGGGTCAACAACCGAACTGTTTCATTGCAGGGAACATCCGCTGAATAACCATAACCATAAGCCACCATAACGATACTCAATCTTACAAGCATTTATTTGATTTATTTTATTATTTTTAGTTCTACCAACAGTGAGACTTGGGCGATTAATCTGGGACGAAAAAAGACAACACTCATCAGAGAGAAAAAATAACCAACTCCGCGAAAAAAAAACCCGTAGGTTTTTTCGCGGGACAAAATCTTGTTTACTCTGCCCAGGTCTTATTCCAACAGATTTACGTAGTTATTTTTTCGTTCGAAGAGGAAATCGATCTAGTTGTTCACTACGTCGCCGGATTAAGGGGGAGGAACGGGGGGAAACAGTAAGTGACAATAAGGCTCATTCTGACAGCACCTTGAGCGCGCTGCCTCAATTCTCAACCGATCTGCGTGTTTACTTTTTTAGTTCGACTCAGATAACTCCCCAGTTGCATATAAATTCACCAGAGTATCAAGCGTAGTAGGTATGGATAGGGAGCAAGTGGGGTGATAATATTCACAAAATAAGTACACGATTTATCAATATTTTGGTTCCTATTAGGGCTTACTAATAGTTCCCAAGCTTTGACATTGATAATTGAGATTTGACATTATCAATATACCTCTGGCTTTTTATTAACTATTCTTTGTGTCACCACAGAACAGATCAGTGGTGCCATCATGGTGCCCGGATACCAGAAACCACGTATTCGGTAGGTTGTTGCGTGTTTCACTTTGATTACCGAGGTGATCTTCTACGGACTACCCACCAAACCTAACAAAAATGAAATTCCGACGTATTACTGCTGTGGTTCCAGTCTGATACCGTTGCAGGTGGGGAGGGGGGGTGGGTGAAATCGCATTCGCATGTTGGGTAGGTAATGTTATGGTGGCTTCGCTGGGGAGGCACTATTTCTGACTCAAAATACTAACTAAATTACATTGAGTGTATCATTTTTAATGCAATGGGTCGTCCCTTGGAATGCATGCACTACTAAACAATTAAAGAAATTAAAGCACAAGGTTTTCAACTTTTACTTTACATTTTAATACTATTATTTTGGATTTGGCTCAAACAATAATGAGAGCATGAAGAGAAACGTTTATCAAGTTTGTTTTAGAATTAAATAGTACGACTTACATATTCAATTAATGTAAAGACTCAATGTTAAAAAATTTAAAACTCAAGAGTTGTATTCAAAATATACATCACAGAAATTTTCTCGATGGACTTATTCAGGAGAATTTAGGAAGTCCACAAACAATTCCATTTTGCATCGTACATAGTTTAGGTATATTTAAAAAATATATACATATAGAAATTGTGCTGTAATACCCGTGCATAAATCAATTTGAGTATTTGCATAGACTTACCCTCTGTATTCTGAATTGCAGCTCGTTCAGATAAGGTCTACTTTCTTCTGCTGTTTCATAACCCTGATGATAAAACGTAAGCCATCCCAACATTAAAGTGAGTAGCTGAGAACAAGAAAACAATAATCATTAACAGTCACGAATTAAATAATAATAATAAAATCACCATCCCGGGTATAAAACATATTTTACAAACAAGAAGGTAGGTACCTAGGTAGTATTGGTGCACAGTAATTATTTACAAGCGCTCTATACGACGTAACTACAGTCAAAGTGTGCGAAATGGAACATGTACCCACTGTTGTCATTGTGCAATAATTTGCAGCGTTTTTTATGGATGGGTTTGGGGTATCACTTATTACCATTACCAAATCAGATTTTGCTGATACATCAAATACAACCCGTCTAATTGCTCTAAATAGAAGTTTTAATCATTGGAGAAAACCAGGAAGACGCCTGATAGTTCAATAAGGGAGAAAAAGGGACAAATGAGAAACAAAAAGTGAAATTTTCATTTAAAAAGGTACGAGGTTTGTAATTTGTGAAATTGACAAAATTCGACACATTTTGGAAACTTGAGTTCCTGGAGGTTCTGTGATAAAAAATATTTTATGATTACATTGACCAACGTAATACTGTGGGTTACGTATTTTAAACCATATCGTTCTGAGAAGCGCCTGTGGACACCCAACCCCTACTACTGATTTGTCAAAGAAACATTTTCAAAAATTAGATACTCTAAAAGTCAATGGTGGGGTTCTGGAGGGTAGGTCCTAACATCTTCCCATGCAAATGTTACGCTTTATTTGTAAACAATTTTTTGTCTTTATTACGCAAACCGTTGAAAATTAAATGTCTACTTAATTTAACGACGCTATCGGTTCAGGCAAGACTTTTCTTCTTCACGCAAACATAATTTCGGGTTGAAAGTAATAGTATTTTAATAGGTTTTTGGGAACGCTGAGTCCGAATCTGAGATATACTCATAAAATGAGCAGGTATTTCAGGCTGTGAACATCTTCCATGCGATTAAATCTCACTATTAAGCTCTGTAATCTATCTATACAGGGTGTCACCCTAACTCGAGGACCAAACTTCAAGGATCGATTCTACAACTAATTTGCAAACTTTTTTGTCTCCTGACATTTTTCTTTTAAACGCTTTAAAATTATACTTTTTTCACTTTTAAGATTTTGTTTGTGTTTTCGACCTTGAGCCATTAAAACGGCCATAACTCCCTCAATTTACTGGATAAACTCAAATATGAGTATACCGTTGGAAAGAACGTTAAATTTTCTATCAGTTCATCAGCACACAAAACCTTTTTAAGCCTTTCGTATGAGTGAATAAATTGGTCAAAGTCAGAAATTTAAAACTTCCTCGAAAATCACCATTTTTCAGACTGACTCATCTTATGTAATTAACAGCCGTATCGGCGGGCACTCAACGGAAAAAACTTGCCCAGAATCTCAGCTTTCCAACGGTCTATCAATTTTTCTTTTTAACATTCAAATTAGAAGAGTAAATGAAGTTTGAATACCCGAAAACGTGTGTTTTACAAGAAAATCCAGTGTTTTAAGCGGTTTCTGGTCCCCCTCGACCTCAAGATGGCTTGACGATTTTGGTATCATTTCCTATGTAATTTTCTACGCTGAATCAAATAGTGATACTTCCGAATGGTTCCGACTGCTAGAAAGTGGATTTTTCGAAGAAAACCTTCGTTTTTCGTACATAAAATACGCATTATTTTTAAATGTGGTAGTGAGCATGAAGTAACACCTATGAACTCAACAAAAACTTCAATCAACTAGAAATTCGGTGTTTTTATTGAGTTCAAAGGTGTTACTTCATGCTCACTACCACATTTAAGAACAATGCGTATTTTATGTACGAAAAACGAAGGTTTTCTTCGAAAAATCCACTTTCTAGCAGTCGGAACCATTCGGAAGTATCACTATTTGATTCAGCGTAGAAAACTACATAGGAAATGATACCAAAATCGTCAAGCCATCTTGAGGTCGAGGGGGACCAGAAACCGCTTAAAACACTGGATTTGCTTGTAAAACACACGTTTTCGGGCATTCAAACTTCATTTACTCTTCTAATTTGAATGTTAAAAAGAAAAATTGATAGACCGTTGGAAAGCTGAGATTCTGGGCAAGTTTTTTCCGTTGAGTGCCCGCCGATACGGCTGTTTATTACATAAGATGAGTCAGCCTGAAAAATGGTGATTTTCAAGAAAGTTTTAAATTTATGACTTTGACCAATTTATTCACTTATACGAAAGGCTTAAAAAGCTTTTGTGTCCTGATGAACTGATAGGAAATTTAACGTTCTATCCAAGGGTATACTCATATTTGAGTTTATCCAGTAAATTGAGGGAGTTATGGCCGTTTTAATGGCTCAAGGTAGAAAACACAAACAAAATCTTAAAAGTGAAAAAAGTATAATTTTAAAGCGTTTAAAAGAAAAATGTCAAGAGACAAAAAAGTTTGCAAATTAGTTGTAGAATCGATCCTTGAAGTTTGGTCCTCGAGTTAGGGTGACACCCTGTATACATAAAACGCCAACCGTACGTACGTACGTCGACCGAACCGAACGTGGGGGTTCCGGGTTCGATTCCAGTCAGCGATATCAATTTTTTTACATATCTACAATTTTTTTGCCTGCTTTTAGCAGGCTTTTCAGCTAGTACATTGGGTGCTATACATTAATTGATGTGCTATGTAGGTATTAATTTTGTCCACTTACTATTTCAACGAATTCAAATTTCTTTTGCTCCTGGACTTCCTGAAGAAGGAAGACATACTGGAGGCTAGCCTGGCAAAAGTGTCTTTGTTCCATCTCCAGAGTTGCATCTGCCTGTAATATAATGAACCAAAACTTCATAAAAATAGTGAAATTTCAAAATTTGGTAATCCAAGTTTTCACCAAGGTTCCAAGGTCACAGCTTGTCATGAATGACTGGGATTCGGTAAATTTAGACGCTTAGGCACATGCTTTGGCACATTTCACAAAGGATTTCTAAGTTTTCAGTCCATTATTTTTATAGAATAAGATCACCACGTCAATAAACACAAAAATACATTAAAATAAATACTAGTTTGTGCGGTTCGTTTTAATAAATGCACATTGAAGCACGAATTATTACTAAAAATATGATTTTTTTGCTAATTAAAATTGCAGTGGTACTAAAGCCGCAGCCACAAATGCAGTATTTGACAAACATTGAGCAATCTCCGAGAATGTGGCCGGGCCGAAGAGAGTGCTCGCCTGGGAGACGATTTCTTTCACACATCAAACGAGACAAATATTTGTCCAACACCGTGCATTTTCCCCGGCCACACATGTAGGGCGAGTATTTTGTCAAATCTACTACTACTACTAGTACCTACTACTTCGACTAGTAGCAGTGCTAGTACTTGTCCCGGGCATCATGGTCCGATTTCGATAACATGTTCAGCTGCTGATGCGGTTTTGCCTTATCGTGATTTCACTTGAACTTCTATTTTACACGTAATAATAGTCTGATTTCGCTACGATTTGAAGGACAATTTTAGTTTGGCCTAACAACAAAGCACATTAATTTTATCATGATCAGGTCAGAAAAAACCACGGTATTTGTGAAAAAGTGAGAAATCAAACTTGATCGAAAGCAAGTTCTCAATCGTGTTGCTGAATCTCTTCAGCTAATAACATGATTGTAAGAATTGTTATCAATGGTTGGAAATTTATCGGTGGTACTGATCTACCCCTTTCTACTAAAATCAATCATTTTCACACCTATCATTTTCTATTTGTGAGAAATAGACCAATTCAGCAATACCCAACCCAAGTACCTAACTCCGTAGCATTTTCCCCACTCCCTGATTGGAGATCCTTTAGATGCAGTTCCGAAATCTGTTCACAAAAAAATCCCATCACAGTTTTAGAGGGTTGAATGGATCTGAAATCACTTGGTAGAGATCTCTCATTCTCTACCTGAGCTTCAAACTGCTTAATTTTCCTGAAAGGATCGCTGGTAGATCCTCAAGAAAATAGTAGTACAGCTCAATCTCTCCAGTGTAGGGACAGCATCCACCACCGTATTTTCCTCGGCTTCCTTTTGGTTGATTATTTCAATAATGAACCTGTGAAATCGACAAAAAAAGAACCGACCCCCCTTCAAATTATCACTCAACGGATTATTATATTTCTGTAAAGATCACCCGTCTGTGGCGAACACGGCTTCTACCGTTCCTTCTGGGGACCCGAGGTAGTTGAGGGAAGGAGGGTTGAGAAGCTCCTAGGCAGGTCACGTGTTTAATCCCGATTAATTTCATGCTCAAATCCAGGTTCATTGTTCAGTTGGTCTCATTCGTTTCTAAAATTTGTACACTACCTAGGTATCCTAAATTAATTAAAAAAACATACTTGAACATTGAAAGTTTTCAAGCTAGGGCATTTTGAAAATGTTTTATCCCACCTTTTACCCCTTATAAGTGACTGACAATAACCGAATTCTTCGGGGCACAACTAGACCCCACACGGAGCCGGTATCCCAAATTGTTTTTAAATCGGTCCATGGGAACCGGGTTCTTTGCACTCTGTACTGGGCGTACAGACGGAAATTTTTTATTAGATTTTCGGATTCTACATACCTCAAAACTTGGGGTGGGGGGGAATGTTCCCCCGTTGCTCGATTATAGGTTCATTATTGAAAATAATAAAAATCGAATAAAAAATTTTCAGTGCGTCCGCTGTACGTGCGGGACTTTGCCCAGTTCCCATGAACCGATTTTGATGAAATTTGGTATACCGGCTTCATTTGGGGTGTAGATGGGCCCAGAAGATTTTGGCTACTACTTCAAAGAGGTAAAAAGTGGGGGGAAACATTTTCAAAAACTTTCGAATTACAGGTATTGTTTTCTCAATAATTTAAAATAGCGACGATTTTTAAGAACTTTACCATCATCCAAACGATCAAAAATAGGTAGATGGGCGTTTATTGCGAAAGTTTCATCAGAACACGGGGGTGTCAGCCAGTCTAGATCCCTAGCTTGTACGGGACCCACATCCCCTCCACCCGCCTCACAAGCCCGTGGTCATAAGGAGGCAGTTTTCTCGCAAGGTTGTCTCCGTTACTGTGTCGGACGAATGAAGAGTCAGAAACACGAGTGTAAACTGCAGATGAACATTCGCTGACCGAAAACACTCACGGAATCAAAATTGTTCCGCTACTTGGATGTAGAAACCATTGGTGTTTTTCTTTCACTTTCCCGTGCATTATACCTACCTATGTAATCATCTGTAGGTATCGAGTGATAATCTTTTTTTCAAACGCTGAATCACTTTTTCTTAATAATTTAAAATTTAGAGATTGTTATTGATAAATAGTAGTAAGTAAAGTAAACAGCAATCTCAGGTTGAATTTTCGTCCAACTGCCATTCCTGGCGTCGCGGAAGTCATCAGCTGTCTTCCAAAGGGCAGATCAGACTCGAAAAATTATCAAGTCCTGCGAAACCGCCCTCCAGCAAAATTACATCAGACTTTTTTCGGTTTATGAATCAGGATTAAAAAAGTAAAGGTTGGGTCTGTTTCCACCAGAGAACAGATTTATCAGTACTCCATAGAGGGGAAAAAGCAAACATACATACTACCTACCTAATTTACCTAACTACGATTTTTCCAATATCCGAAAATCAGCAAATTCCCTACGAGTCATGGTTTTTTCCTATTGTTTTTTGTACGTATTATAGTATTTCTAGGATAACTCTACTTTAATGAAAAAATAATTTCAAAAATACTGTAACAAGGACTGAAAATAGTCAACGCTTTTACCGAAAAACCCGTAATTCATTTGAATTTTGCAGATTTTCGGATAGTGAGAACCAGTAATGACGAAATCTCGGGTTTTCCGTTGTTTGATCGGAAGAAAGTTACCTAGTAGGAGAAGACAATAGTTCAACAATTCCCCAAAGTCGCCAATGTTTCCGTCGCAATTTACCAAAACTTAGGGTTTAGGAGATGTTACAGTATTCTCGCGATTACATATCCCTATGAACGATGTAAAAATCCATGTGGTGCCAACATGTCACCAAAACTTATCCAAAGGAAGGATGAGTTGGTTGGGTGGAATAAGGTGTAGTAAGGTAGTCAAAACATGGAAATTGGTGAAAAAAAGAGTAAAAGTTCCCATTCCATCAAGAAAGTATAAGAATTAATGGTACGCATATTCGTAATCAGCGCAAAATTCCTTCTACAAAAAAACCTACTATACGACATCAAATGAATTAAACAAAATAATCGTAGTTCGAAAAATCGGCGAATACAGTTTCATGAAAATTCGCTTTTTAACTTGCTGCCAGACTGGAAATTTGCGGCCATAATTGAGTTGTTAACACGTACTTTATTGGCGTTCTATTTTCGTATGATACATACAAGTAAATCCTATCTACACGTTTCTTATTTACTACTGGCTAAGAGGTTTGTTAAGATTATGTAGATTGACCATGCTTAGTTTCCATCGTGCGAAAATTTGATTAAAAAAATTCGGATTGACTGTTGATAAGTCAAATAAAAAAGTAAGAGGAATCATGGTACACTTGGCTTTCAATTTCCTTTTCAATTTATTCCCACTACGTGAAAATATCCACTATGAATTGTGCACCGTAGAAGTTAAGATAATAATGATTCGGTGGCTGGGAGTTGGGAACTCCAATTCTTTCACTTCATGCAGAGTACATAATTATATTCTACTCCTTTCAGAGTTCCTTACATGTTAGGTAGATAAGGCGACCAATGCAGTTTTGGGTCCCCCAAAAAGGTTTCTTAACGCTGTGCAGTTCATTATGTAGAGTAGGCGGTTTGTTAGTTATTTATCACTTGAATTGACTGGTTATTATAGGCACAGATTTTCATTGCAGCCGGAGAAAGCTCCGTGTTATCGAGGCACTAACTGAGGCATGACTGCTACACAGGCAACAAACGGCTGTAGATCAATGGCCACCCCCGCCACCCACCACCACCGTGCACCAATCAATGACTTTTCCCGCCAGACCTCAAATCCACCCTCACTAACCCCATCCTCCCCCCCATAGACCCCCTTCCTCACCACTCGTAGTCATTCAACGTGGGCTAATTATCGGATTGACTGGTGATAAGTCAAACAAAACAGTAGGAGGAATCATGGTACACTTGGCTTTCAATTGCATGCAGACTTCGTAAATATGTCCAATAAACATTATGCATTGTTTTTCGGTTGAACTGAATTATCAAAGAACTTCTTCTTGACCTATTTGTGAATTATGGCAAACTTAATTTTATCAGGTAGATAATTGATACAGAAACATTTTTACTGATTCCAGATATACCATAATAAATGGGAGTTAAATGTTTTTATGTTTAGTATGTTCCAGTACTAAGAATCATAGAAGTACAGGGTGTCTAGAAATCAATCAGCAATATTTTTTCAGAAATCGATTCTTCAACTAATTTTCAATACCTTTTCCCTCATAGCACCTTTTTTATTCCGCTTGAAATGCCATTTTTTTCACCTTGAATTTTTTTCTCAAGGTTTCGACTTTGCAGCACTAAAATGGTCACAACTGCCTCATTTTCCATGCAAATAAAAATCTGGTCACACCGTTAGAAAAAGTGTCGAATTTCCCAAATGACATCTTGACCAGTAAAGAAAAACTGTACACTAGGACAGTCTTTCTACCCAAAACTTTAATGTTTGTCAATTTATTTTTTTTTCAAACACTTTGGCGATTTTGGTTCATTATTTTCAATAATGAATCTTTGAAATCGACTTATGACATTCTGTTTTAACCCCCCCCCCCCCCCCACAAAATTTGTTGGTTTACGTTTCAAGGTACGTAGAATCCAAAAATCGAATACAAATTTGGCCGTCCGTCCGTCCGCGGCACTTTCCTCACTTCGCATTGACTGATTTTGATGAAATTTGGTATGTGGGCATTTGGGGTCTAGTTGTGCCCCGAAGATTTTGGTTGATGTAGGTCACTTCTAAAGATTGAAAAATAAGGGTTAAAATTTTGAAAACGCGCTAACTCGTAAAATTTTGATATAAAGGTATTGTTTTTCCATCAATTTGAAATAGTATTGAATTTTTAGAAGCGAACGGGACCACCCAGAGCTCTGAAGGACCAACCGTTCGCTCCCATGAGATTTTAAGGGTTGGACTTACGATAAATCAGAAAAACGAGTGTGAATCGCAAAAGAGGCCTAATCTCCGTTCAAGTTTTAGCTGACCGAAATGCGATCGATGTTTTTCTTCATGTTGGTTGGTGGTAACAATGGCCGATGGTATATAGAAACCTCTGTGTAATAATTTGCTGCGTTTTTTCCCGATCAAACGCGGTTTTTCAGAGGCACTCAAGATGTTAAACATATTGTTAAGTAATGCATGCATTTCAGGGGACGTCCCATTGGATACGCATTAGGTCAATTTAAACCAGTTGGTAAGCGACCAAACTGTTTCATTCGATGTAATTTAATTAGTATTTCAGGCAAGAAATAGTGGTCTCCCCCCCTCCACCATAACATTTCTAGCGGCATGGGATCCTCGAATTTGAAGAGCATCTTAAAATCCATGATATACGACACCCAACATGTGAATTCGAGTTCATCCCCCCCCCCCTCCACCTTTGGTGCCAGTCTGGCACCATAGCGGAAATAAGTCGTAAAGTTGAACTTTCTTCTATTATTTTAATAAACAGTCCGCCGAAGTTCAAATCCGTATTCAATGTGAAACACAAAAAAAAAAAAAAAAAAACACAAAATTTTGAGGCCATTGCAATAGCTTCATTTTCCTTGAAAATTCGCTAAAAGAACCACGAAAATCGCTTGAATACTAAGGCCGGGCAGACGACACAAGATTTTGTCACACACACACACACACACACATTCACCTATGGTTTTTTTCGCGGAATGGATTCAGAATGGTCTAAAACGGATTAGTGTGTGGTTATTATTTTTCTGTTGAGTGTTCCCAACTTTACCCCAAATTAATCGCATAAGGACGCCCAAGTCTTACTGTGGGATGTCCTAAGAAATGCACAGTTCATCAGATTTTCAACGGTAACATATTTTTTAAGGTTAATTATGAATTTTATGGGGAAAATAGTGTTTGGATGCGAAAAACATGTTATTTTACCTAAAATTGAGTGTATTTCACCTTTCAAAGAAAATTGGTTAACTTGGTGAAGCAACACTTCAGGAATCGATTCTACAACTAATTTTCAACAACTTTTCCCTCATAGAATTTTCTTAACTCCACTTTAAGGGTCACTTTAAATAAGGTGAAAATACATTCATGTGGTGGAGCTACAATTTCATTTATTTTTCAACTTCCAACGTTTAATCTAAATAGTAAATTTCACGGCTTTAAGACTTATATTATTGTTTTTTATTATTGTTTTCATTCAGTTACCTAGTTTCGTTCGATCCGGTAACCATCTTGTTATTTCATGTGTTGGAATATAAATTCATTCGCTCTTAAAAACTTCTCAAGATTGCTTGCTAGAAATGAATAGAATACAAGTTCAGAAATAGGTACCTAAATAGCTTGCTTGCTAAAATATTAAATCCGAGAAGAGTTCACAGGGACCATATCTTATTTTAGCTAAAATAACAAGTTTTTTCCCCACTGAAACCCATTTTCCCCTTAAATTTGATAGTAAGTAAACATAAAAAACGGTTACGTTTGGAAAGCTGATGAACTTGAGTGTGTTTTAAGCTTTTGAGGGCCTCTGAAGGTGACTGTGTGCAAGAATGTATTAAACATTAAACCGCTGGCCAATTTTGTTGGGAACTTTCGTATTTTGCTCATAACCTCTTTAATGTTGAATCCTGACTTCAGAATCAAATTTTTGCCATTATGTTATTCATGGAATAAGAAAAGACACAAAATTCCGTAATTTTATCCGGCAGGTATACTAAAGGGATAGGCTACAAGATAACTACGAGTTGGTGCATTCCCGTGAGACCACTCTCCCGTAAGACTGCAAATCATAATCACTTGTGGGAACAAGTCCAATGATCTATACAATCTGTACACCCACTTGAATGAGCGAGCGAAGCGAGAGGACATGCTAGCATTACATTGAAGTATCTTACAGGGAATCCCCCTTCACACCTACAATATTTTCTCTTGAAAGTCAGATGGAAAAAAAAAATCATTCAGCATTCTCCATTTTTATTTTATATTCAGAAAGGCGTAAAATGTAGTGAAAAAATTATGTCATTCAAATTTTTGAGTGTTTGAAAACGTGAACTATTACGTTTCCAGACGTGTACAGAATTTTTTCAATCTGAAGCACGCGAAGAGGTTAATTTCGATTTTTGTAGCTGTCCTTTCATACCAGTGTACCAGAATATTCTGGAAACTTTTAAAAAGCTGACATTTTGATTATGTCGGAATTCTAGATAATTTTTCAAATGTAAGTTCAGCATTTTAGCGATACGACTATGAATATTCCGAAAGTCAACGGGGTTTGCGAAGAAAATTAGACAACACCTACGTCATTTCCACGACTCACACGAAATACGAAGACTTACACTTTGGTGAAGTGCTTTCTCGGTTGTTAGATGAAATTTCTTGGAGTTGACCTTCCTATTCCGGCTAAATAAATACATAGTTAGTTAGGAAACTAGGAAGGTACGAGCATAATAACTACTAAACCAATAAGCATTTTTTTTAAATCAAAGGCTTACCTCTTGTAGTATTGCATCTTGTTTTTTCGTAGATAAATTTAAATATCGTTCCTGGCTTTGGCAAAATTTAGCTGTCTGCTTTTCGAACTTCTTTTTCCCCTCCTGCGAGAGCAAATTGAGGAAACACGCAGCAATTAAGAAAAGTTAACGGGAGAAAAAAACATAAATCCTCATCGACAAGCAATCATCGAACAATTGTAGTATTATTGAGCTTTTTGGAATCAATCTTGATCTGCTAAAAATTTGACCAGAATTCCTGACTACTCAAGAGTAACAATACCAAAAACGAGAATAATAGTACTTACTTTGACACCGCCAATTCGCTCTTTTCTGAAGGTTTCCAGGGGAACTATAATTTGGTCGTGTGTTCTCTCCATCTGCAACGAAAATGAAATGACACTACTGCTGATGGTTTTATAGTTTTATAGCTAAATATCAGTACATTCGCTCTATAAAGGAATTTACCTTCCATATAAAGGACAACGATTTTAACATTGACAAATAAACAGTATAATAATAGTACCTAACCGTGGCAATCTATATCTTTATAAACTATTTCTTCCTTACTACCTACCTCACTGCCCAACCCATAGGAACAACTATTGGAACATGAACCTATCCTTTCTAGGTCCATGCCTTGGAATGTGAGATCTCACGTCAAAGAACTCTTAATACTTTGGGAAGATCAAATAATCAACCTAGTTCTCTTCCCGCCAGTGGCCATAGTCAGCAATATCGTCCCACGTATTTCTGAATTCGTCCAGTACGGGTACAGATGTTCAACTGTGAATATCTCCATATCACAGTCAAAGAAGAATTCGATTGAAAATGTTTTTAAAAACCTAAGGGCATCCCAAATAAATGTTTGCGACGGTTTCTGAGCTGTAGGTACTAAACATTTTATATTCTTAAAAGGGAGCATCGCATACTCTTATCGATATGAAAGTTGGAATCTGTTCAGCTGCAATTCAACTTCGAAGATCGGCGATCTTCACCAACTCGTCTACACTATGGTGAAGCTGGCCAACATAATTTCGAGTCCGATTTGCTCAGTTGAACATGTATGAAATATCTGTTAGGAAATTTCACAATGAATTCCGAATCTGAGGTAAATTTTTCTTCTTCATAATAATTTTTGCAAAAATTTCCATTTTTGGTTGTTTTCCCAATTATTCATTTTATGTTGCTATTTTTCGCCTACTTCCAACAATTTTTAAACTGTATTGACATTAAATGTATCTTTGAGATTATTTGCGCTAATTAAAAATCTCGATTTTGTTTAGATTTTATATTTGAGGCCTTCTCAATACGTATAAATTATACGTATTGAGAAGGCCTCAAATATAAAATGATAATATCATTCATTATAATAATCAAGGAAAACATCAGTCAATTAGGCCTTGATGGACTAAAAAATCGGTTTTTTCTCTCTCCTGAAAAGTTGTGAAAAACGAGCTCGGTGGTGTTGCTGATGCCACGACGTAATTGAACAATCCCCTTCACCCGGGAACGTCATAAGATTTTAGCACCATGAGACCCCGAATTGGAACAGCACTTTAAAATCCGCGATCTATGATACCGAGACCCTGTCTACCACCAAAGCGGGGATGTCGTTGGACTTGTATCTGTTGGTTTTTGAAGGAAGACAGTAGGAAATCTGCATTCAAGGCGTAAGACCCAAAAACCAACGCTATGACAAGGTTTCTGACGTCCTGGCACCATGGAGATGTCTAAAGGCCACGGGAGAAGAATAGCTCATAAATATCCAGAGTTTTATAGGTTACATTCCCAAAATTTCAAGGCTCGGGCCCAATTAGTATGTCTTTAAAGGTATAGGCCTCGAAATATTGAGAATGCAGTATTTAAAAAATTTAATCCCGCCATTCGCCCAAAAAGTTTGTAAGGAAATAAGCGTTCCTTCCCCTAAAACTCAGATTAGTGTAAAACGCAGAAATACACCTACGGATTTTTTAAATCTCTGTTTAGTGTCTTGCATTTCCTCCCCATATCAATTGCATAAGGACAGACCTACTGAGGGATGGAAGAACCCTTTCAAAAGCCAATTTAAAGTACGTCCAATTCGTTGGGGGCGCAAGTTTTTCTCAGCCACCGAACACCGAAAAGCTTTCTTCCGAGGGCAAGCGGAGAGTGGCGTTGACGGGAATGATACCTATTTTCTTAACCTAATAGATTGCAAGGATTATTTACTCTTTCTTTTCATCTGATGAGGTTTCAGTTATTTGCTTTCATAATTCTGAAGTTATTATCTTATCAAAGAGTTAGTAGTGAAACATACTTGCCGTTCAACGCCCATTCACGAGGAACATCTAAATGAATATAAATCAGTGGCTACATATGTTCTTGGGTGGGACTATCCTTCTTTTCAAATAAATTGAGGAAATGACAAATGAAGTCCTTTGTGTTCTTTGTAACAGCTTATTTATGTCTGGTTGTGCCCCCCACAAGGACTCTACATTTTTGCTGTTGGGCTGATGATAACAACCAGAGGGTTGTTGAAAGCTCCCCGTAATAAATAAGCTGTTACAAAGAACACAAAGGACTTCAGTGGCTACGATTAAAAACGCAACAAATTAATACACAATAGTTTTTATTTTTTTGTAACGTTCACTCTTCAACTACCTTTCAACGACCAGGGGTAGATGAGAATCTCATCTATTGCTTAATTACGATGAATAATTTCCTAATTAATGAACGTTCCATGATGTTTTTTATCAATTTAAGATAGTCTTAAATTTAGGAAACGAACGATATCATCCAGACGATCCACAATATTGTTAAATGCTCGTTTATTGTGAAATTTATCTGAACCTCTAGCCCTAAGGATCATCTGATGATTTAGAAGGTGAAAACAAGCCTTTGAAGTGGTCATTTCTCTCGAGTAAACCAACGAATTCCGAAGATTTCAACATTCAATCTCGAATTTTTAGAACAATCGAAGGTGATAAAAAGCCTTTGAAGTGGTCATTTCTCTCGAGTAAACCAACGAATTCAAAACATCACGAATCATCATCATCATCGAATTCTTGTTGTGGATCACCTTCGATTGTTCCAAAAATTCGAGATTGAATGTTGAAATCTTCAAAGGCTTCAAAGGCTTAGATCACCTTCGATTGTTCCAAAAATTCGAGATTGAATGTTGAAATCTTCAAAGGCTTCAAAGGCTTAGATCACCTTCGATTGTTCCAAAAATTCGAGATTGAATGTTGAAATCTTCGGAATTCGTTGGTTTACTCGAGAAAAATGACCACTTCAAAGGCTTGTTTTCACCTTCGATTGTTCGAAAAATTCGAGATTGAATGTTGAAATCTTCGGAATTCGTTCGTTTCTCGAGAGAAATGACCACTTCAAAGGCTTGTTTTCACCTTCGATTATTTGAAAAGTTCGAGATTGAATGTTGAAATCTTCGGAATTCGTTCGTTTACTCGAGAAAAATGACCACTTCAAAGGCTTGTTTTCACCTTCGATTGTTTGAAAAGTTCGAGATTGAATGTTGAAATCTTCGGAATTCGTTCGTTTCTCGAGAGAAATGACCACTTCAAAGGCTTGTTTTCACCTTCGATTGTTCGAAAAATTCGAGATTGAATGTTGAAATCTTCGGAATTCGTTCGTTTCTCGAGAGAAATGACCACTTCAAAGGCTTGTTTTCACCTTCGATTATTTGAAAAGTTCGAGATTGAATGTTGAAATCTTCGGAATTCGTTCGTTTACTCGAGAAAAATGACCACTTCAAAGGCTTGTTTTCACCTTCGATTGTTTGAATAGTTCGAGATTGAATGTTGAAATCTTCGGAATTCGTTCGTTTCTCGAGAGAAATGACCACTTCAAAGGCTTGTTTTCACCTTCGATTGTTTGAAAAGTTCGAGATTGAATGTTGAAATCTTCGGAATTCGTTCGTTTCTCGAGAGAAATGACCACTTCAAAGGCTTGTTTTCACCTTCGATTGTTCGAAAAATTCGAGATTGAATGTTGAAATCTTCGGAATTCGTTCGTTTCTCGAGAGAAATGACCACTTCAAAGGCTTGTTTTCACCTTCGATTGTTTGAAAAGTTCGAGATTGAATGTTGAAATCTTCGGAATTCGTTCGTTTCTCGAGAGAAATGACCACTTCAAAGGCTTGTTTTCACCTTCGATTGTTCGAAAAATTCGAGATTGAATGTTGAAATCTTCGGAATTCGTTCGTTTCTCGAGAGAAATGACCACTTCAAAGGCTTGTTTTCACCTTCGATTATTTGAAAAGTTCGAGATTGAATGTTGAAATCTTCGGAATTCGTTCGTTTACTCGAGAAAAATGACCACTTCAAAGGCTTGTTTTCACCTTCGATTGTTTGAATAGTTCGAGATTGAATGTTGAAATCTTCGGAATTCGTTCGTTTCTCGAGAGAAATGACCACTTCAAAGGCTTGTTTTCACCTTCGATTGTTTGAAAAGTTCGAGATTGAATGTTGAAATCTTCGGAATTCGTTGGTTTCTCGAGAGAAATGACCACTTCAAAGGCTTGTTTTCACCTTCGATTGTTTGAAAAGTTCGAGATTGAATGTTGAAATCTTCGGAATTCGTTCGTTTCTCGAGAGAAATGACCACTTCAAAGGCTTGTTTTCACCTTCGATTGTTCGAAAAATTCGAGATTGAATGTTGAAATCTTCGGAATTCGTTCGTTTCTCGAGAGAAATGACCACTTCAAAGGCTTGTTTTCACCTTCGATTATTTGAAAAGTTCGAGATTGAATGTTGAAATCTTCGGAATTCGTTCGTTTACTCGAGAAAAATGACCACTTCAAAGGCTTGTTTTCACCTTCGATTGTTTGAATAGTTCGAGATTGAATGTTGAAATCTTCGGAATTCGTTCGTTTCTCGAGAGAAATGACCACTTCAAAGGCTTGTTTTCACCTTCGATTGTTTGAAAAGTTCGAGATTGAATGTTGAAATCTTCGGAATTCGTTCGTTTCTCGAGAGAAATGACCACTTCAAAGGCTTGTTTTCACCTTCGATTGTTCGAAAAATTCGAGATTGAATGTTGAAATCTTCGGAATTCGTTCGTTTCTCGAGAGAAATGACCACTTCAAAGGCTTGTTTTCACCTTCGATTGTTTGAAAAGTTCGAGATTGAATGTTGAAATCTTCGGAATTCGTTCGTTTCTCGAGAGAAATGACCACTTCAAAGGCTTGTTTTCACCTTCGATTGTTCGAAAAATTCGAGATTGAATGTTGAAATCTTCGGAATTCGTTCGTTTCTCGAGAGAAATGACCACTTCAAAGGCTTGTTTTCACCTTCGATTGTTTGAAAAGTTCGAGATTGAATGTTGAAATCTTCGGAATTCGTTCGTTTCTCGAGAGAAATGACCACTTCAAAGGCTTGTTTTCACCTTCGATTGTTTGAAAAGTTCGAGATTGAATGTTGAAATCTTCGGAATTCGTTCGTTTCTCGAGAGAAATGACCACTTCAAAGGCTTGTTTTCACCTTCAATTGTTTGAAAAGTTCGAGATTGAATGTTGAAATCTTCGAAATTCGTTGGTTTACTCGAGAAAAATGACCACTTCAAAGACTTGTTTCTACCTTCGATCGTTCGAAAAATTCGAGATTGAATGTTGAAATCTTCGGAATTCGTTGGTTTACTCGAGAAAAATGACCACTTCAAAGGCTTGTTTTCACCTTCGATCGTTCGAAAAGTTCGAGATTGAATGTTGAAATCTTCGGAATTCGTTGGTTTACTCGAGAAAAATGACCACTTCAAAGGCTTGTTTTCACCTTCGATTGTTTGAAAAGTTCGAGATTGAATGTTGAAATCTCCGGAATTCGTTGGTTTACTCGAGAGAAATGACCACTTCAAAGGCTTGTTGGTCCCACAAAGCACTGGGTAGTGTAAAAAAAATCTTTAAAATTTTAAATTGATGAAAAAACGCTGCAAACTATTGAACAATTTTTTTCCCAGAATGAAAACTTTATTGTTATTATATAACATTAAACTTTAGGTTAATATATATATATCTTATATAGTAGGCGAAAATGCCTAATTAACATGAAGCATGATTGTAGGTAGTTACCAATCCATCGATTGTCCTACATTTCGACAGCGTAAATATATTTATGTAACAAAACACGAGAAAATAGTTTCAATTCAACAATTCAATCCTCGGAAAGGAAGTCTTGCGGCCTCTTTCTTTTCAGACGTCGCTGATTTCGAGGAGGCGGTGGATTGTTGGAGAGGTCTTCCAGCATAATGTTAGGGTGGTTTCTCACTGCGGAATCAAGTTTTACATACGCCTCGCGCAGTGTGACGCGTACCTCCGGGATATCAAGGACCGAATGCAGGGTTGAATTACGGACAAACCATGGTGCGCCAGTGATTATTCTAAGGACTCTGTTCTGGAAAGTTTGGATGCGATTTATGTGTGTGTTATCATGAATACATCCAAATGGGTGTATCAACGATAAGTATACGAGGCGTTTGGTTGATAGGCTTAGAGGGGAGTTCGTTTGTAGGAGACTTTCAAGTTGACGGATTCTGTTCCTCAACTTACCGACCAGCGTGTTAACGCGCTCTTTCCATAGAAGCTTTTTATCTATGTAGGTAAGTCCCAGATAACGTACCGAATCTTCCGTTGGTATCGGTCGACCGCTCAGAAGTACAGTAGTGTGGCTTGGTCTGGTTCAGAGAGTGAAGTTAACCAGGACTGACTTATTGGGGTTCATAGTAACTCTCTATTTGTGACCCCAATCTTCTACTTGTTCTATGAATCTCTGAATGTATTGTTCGGCTTGTACGATGTCATTTGCCTTACATAATGCAGCTACGTCGTCAGCATAGTGCGCAATGGTCAAATGTTCAGAAGTTGGGAAGTCACTAGTGTACAGTATGTACAGTAAAGGACCCCAGATGCTACCTTGAGGAACGGATGACGCTACGCTTGCAGAGTTCGAACAAACTATTGAATTGTGGTTGATGACCACTGTTTTAACTGGATAGATCACCCGAATGCATACAACTCGGCTAATCCATTATACTGCCTACCTACTAGAAATCCAAGAGCTGTGAACCCCTTCATTGTGAAATTTTTTTCTTGGTTGCTGAGTGACGTGAAACTCTATTCGAAGAAACGAACAAGTTCCAACCGGCTAACTGAATTCAAAGAATTTGATTAGCTGAAATTTAACGGATATCAAGCGTATTTCCGTCAGTTACAAATCTTTTGCGGTTCACACTTGTGTTTCAGATTTATTGTAAGTCCAACCCTCAAGTCCTCATTGGGAGCGAACGGTTTGTCCTTCAGAGCTCTGGGTGGTCTCATTTATCAATTCTGATCTAAATTGGTGGTAAAACAATACCTTTATACAATATGTTTTCGTTTTGAAAATTTCAACCCTTATATTTCACCCCTTAGAAGAGACAGACATCAAACAAAATCATCGGGGTACAACAAGACCCCAAAAGAAGCCCACATACCAAATTTTATCGAAATCGGCCAGTGGTAAGTAAAAAAGTGCCGCGTACGGCGTTCGGACGGAAAATTTTTTTATTCGATTTTCGGATTCTACTACCTTGAGACGTAAACCAACAAATTTTGAGGGGGTTAAACTTTTTTCTTGATCTATTCCAAAAGTTTATTATTGAAAATAACGAACCAAAACCCTTATTTTGTTTTTGACACTATCTTACGTTCTAGTCAGTGATACGTGTCATTATTTCTGTCAGGTATTGTTTCTCTTTGTTATTTCTCTCAGTGTTTTTCACTCAATAGTACCTGTTACGGTGAGAAAAAACAAAAGTGGTATTGAAGATATCGTTTTTTTTTTTGAATTGAAATGCTAAATTCTCCAAATCATCAACTATCTCTCTCCTAATTTAGGGCTGCTATCTCTGTTCAAGGTGGTACGAAACACAGCAAGCTGAAATTCCGGGCGATTCTAGATCGACCATTCTGAAAATCCGGAAGCGATTTCGGAACTAAATAATCATTTGAACATCTAAGAGAATGTTTCTTGAATAAAAATGGTAAACAGTTATTTTAGGATTCAGAGCCTGCTTTATTAACAAAAACAAGTTTAAAAACCAGGATGAAACGGCATAACTTCATAGAACATATTGCAAAAACGATCTGGCTGATTTCTATCAGAATAAAAAGTCTGCCAAGTGTGTGTGACACATAGCCTCCTCGTATCCCTAAAAATTATCATTAGAGGTATTCCAGCACTAAACTAATATTTTGAGTAAAATAAAATTTGTAGCGGATCATCCACGTCCCATCGCACACCATCCCTAAACATTTTATCAGTTTTGAAATAACATCGTGAAGTTATGCGAACGGCGAGGAATATACAGTTGCGCTTTCACAGCACTATCAAATTCTCTTTGGATCATCTAGCGTTCGAAAAAATCATTCTTTATAACTCTAATTTAAATTGGATAAATACTGTAGAAGTTATGCTTGTTACAAGAATTTTACGTTTGCGTGTGCACAGACGGTGCTATCAATCCGGGGGCAATCAAAATTATAGGGGACCCTCTCCACCCCAACCCGCACATTTCCTGGAAATTTCATCGAAATCGAATTGCACCTTCGAGTATTTTTGCCCTTCACAAGAATTTGCTGACACAAACTAACACATAAACGGAGCAAAAATTGTTCAGAAAGGTCCTGATCGTGAGAAAAGGAAAGTTTAATCATGGAGTTTTCTCTCCACCCTTCAAGAGTGAAAACAATGCTTCCGCTTTCTTGGTAGATTCGGAAGCAAAATGCGACCATTACAAGCTTACAAACTGTACGTCCCATTACTCGTTCCATGGAACTGAGAGACCTCCTTCTTCTATTTTATGGGTGTTTTGAAACTTATCAGACTTTATCAAAACTTGAAAAAACTTTTAAAAAGACAAACTTAAAAAAAACAACTAAAACTCATAAAATACCTTTTTATTTTTATTCGTGATTTATAACTTAGGTACTACTATAGGAAATTTAACGTTCTTTCCAACGGCGCCCTTATTTTTACATTTACATGGTAAATTAAGGTAGTATAGGTCATTTTAGAGATATAAGGTCGGCTACACGAAATCTAAAAATTGAAACAATTTGGAAAACCAAGCTGGAAAATTAGCTGTGAATCGATCCTTTCAAGGTTGGACACCTTAGGTGTTCACTCCGTACATAATTTAGAGCTAAAACGTCAGACGTATTACCGTTAGGTATATTAGGGCACAGAATAATGAAGATTTTCATCTTGCAGTTCCCTGTCACATCAAAACTGCTTCTTAGATTCTCAATCCCACGGCACTAATTTCCTCCAATCACAGATCCTCCCGTCGGTTGTCTTTTCAACCGCTTTTTCCATCTTGCTTTCCTCATCTCTTTTGATGCCCCCCCCCCCCCACCGGACGACTGCATCACTATTTCCTTTGCAACGACTTTATTACTTTGATAACGCTTCTCAGAGCTCTTCTTTGACACCTCGACCGGAAATTCTATCCCAGTAAATAAGCGGGATTATTGAGAGATATTCGGGGTGGCGAAGGTCTATTTCCTTGTAAGGAAATATTGGTTAGATTCTCCCCTGAGACTGAGACACTTTTATTTATTCATGGAAACGTAATATGAAGTACGTCTTTGCAAACGGCTAAAAGGTAAAATTCCTCGTATCCATAACCCGATTATATAGATGACCAGATGCATAGTAGTTACTCTCGAAATATCAATCTCTAAGTACCTTTCACTACCCTCATAGGGGACCATCTACACGCTAATCTGGACAATCCTAGATAATTTCATCAAATTCGGATGAAAAATTAGGTGAGTGGATATGTTTTTGGATCAAAAAATACTTAGCCTCGGCTGGGATTCGAACCCGCGACCCCTGGGGGACAGTTGAAGTTACGGCTGTTACAAGGAATTTACGTTTGCGCATGCGCAGTCGCTTCTATCGGTCCGGGGATGATGATTTTCATAGGCGACTATCTACAACCTAATCCACATAAACCCTGAAAATTTCATTGAAATCGGGTAGAAAATTTGGAAGTTATGGCCATTAAAAGGAAATTCACGTTTGCGCATGCGCAGTGGCTACTATCAGTCCGAAGTTGACGATTTTCATAGGGGACCATCTACATGCTAATCTGTAGCATCCCTGAAAATTTCATTGAAATCGGATGGAAAATGTAGAAGTTTTGACTGTCTACAAGGAATTCACGTTTGCGCATGCGCAGTCGCTTCTATCAGTCCGGGGATGATGATTTTCATAGGGGACCGTCTACACACCAACCCGCACAATCCCTGAAAATTTCATAGAAATCGGACAATAACTTCGTATAGTTATGCGCGTTACAAGGAATTCATGACAGACAAACAGACAGACAGACAGACACGGAACCAAAATTGTTCAGAAAGGTCTAAAACGCAAAACGCGAGTGGAAATTTTGATTTTGGAGAACTTTTTTTTTTCGTCCTTGAAAAGTGAAAACAAAGCTTCCGCTACCTTGGTAGACTCGGAAGCAAAAATTGAACTTTCAGAACTGAAAAGTACGATTAGGCTCTTCGCATACTGAGTTATAAAATACCAGTATAAACAACCAGTATTCAAATATAACTTTTGTAATTCCCAATGTAACTCCCTATTTCTTCGATTTGAATGTGAAGCGTTTATTCCTTCCAAACAAACTTGATTGTGAAGTAGTTGGACAATGGCAAGCTGTGTTCTTTGCAGACGAGTGATCTATACAGAAAAGTATTAAACCTTTGTGAAATAATTTGCAGCGTTTTTGCTTCCGAGTCTACCAAGGTAGCGGAAGCTTTGTTTTCACTTTTCAAGGACGAAAAAAAAAAGTTCTCCAAAATAAAAATTTTCACTCGCATTTTGCGTTTTAGACCTTTCTGAACAATTTTGGTTCAGTGTCTGTGTGTCTGTGTGTCTGTCTGTCTGTCTGTCTGTCTGTCTGTCATGATTTCCTTGTAACGCGCATAACTATACGAAGTTATTGTCCGATTTCAATGAAATTTTCAGGGATTGTGCGGGTTGGTGTGTAGACGGTCCCCTATGAAAATCATCATCCCCAGACTGATAGAAGCGACTGCGCATGCGCAAACGTGATTTCCTTGTAACGGCCATAACTTCCACTTTTTCTACCCGATTTCGATGAATTTTTCAGGGATCATGCGGATTAGGTTGTAGATGGTCCCCTATGAAAATCACCACCTTCGGACTGATAGTAGCCACTGCGCATGCGCAAACGTGAATTTCCTTGTAACGGCCATAACTTCCACTTTTTCTACCCGATTTCGATGAATTTTTCAGGGATCATGCGGATTAGGTTGTAGATGGTCCCCTATGAAAATCACCACCTTCGGACTGATAGTAGCCACTGCGCATGCGCAAACGTGAATTCCTTGTAACGGCCATAACTTCTACATTTTCTATCCGATTTCAATGAAATTTTCAGGGATGTTACAGATTAACTTGTTTTGATGTTTTGAGATTAACTACTATGCATCGGATCTTCTATATAATCGGGTTATGGATACGAGGAAGCTATGTGCCACACCCACTTGGCAGACGTTTTTTTCATGTGTACAAATCTTTTTTTACTTTATAAATCCTATTCATGTGTTCGAGTCCAATTATTTCACCTCCAGTTACCTAACCAAAATAAATGTATAAATAAAACAGAATCGACTAGCATTTATTCACACCGCAATCATTTGTACTGAATTATTGGTTCCAATAAAACCCAATTATAATAAGGGAATTACACTTGATATTTCGTGACTCGTATTTATTCGTATCAAATGTTCGGCCCACCACATCTGAGAATGGTTTAAGAAGTCTACTGTAAAAATTGCAAGCCAAAATATCCGAAATTTTGGCAGCTGTTGGGCTCCGAACACAGCTGTAAAGAGGCTGCATGCGTGGTAGCTTGACGGAGTAGCTGACCACGAGGTTGTGGGGGGGGGGGGGGGGAGAGGGGTTGAGAATACACGCGCCCGGGAAAGACCGCTATAGTTACTTCTACAAAATTGAGATAGGTACTGCTTTTGGTTTATTATTTTCAATAACGAACCTTTGGAATCGACCTAGAAAAAAAAAATATTTGGACCCCCCCCCTCAAAATTTGTTGGTTTACGTTTCGAGGTACGTAGAATCCGAAAATCGAATAAAACGCTGCAGATTATTACACAAAGATTTATTATTTTTCTAGATAGATCACTCGCGGCAAAGAACACGGCTTTGCCATTGTTACCACCAACCAACATGAAGAAAAACATCGATCGCACTTCGGTCAGCTAAAACTTGAACGGAGATTAGGCCTCTTTTGCGATTCAGACTCGTGTTTCTGATTTATCGTAAGTCCAACCCTTAAGTTCTCGTAGGGAGCGAACGGTTTGTCCTAAAGTGCGCCGCATGGTCTCTAAACATTCTAGAAATTTATATAGAGATACTGATTTTCATCAATTTAAGATAGTATTGAATTTTTAAAGACCACGCGGAGCCCTGTAGGACAAACCCTTCGCCCCCTACGAGAATTTAAGGGTTGGACTTACGATATTAAAAACACGAGTGTGAATCGCAAAAGAGGCCTAATCTCCGTTCCAATTTTAGCTGACCGAAATGCGATCGATGTTTTACTTCATGTTGGTTGGTGGTAACAATGGTAAAGCCGTGTTCTTTGCAGACGAGTGATCTATCTAGAAAAATAATAAACCTTTGTGTAATAATTTGCGCTTTTTTTTAGATATAGAGAGACACAACTGTTGACCGATTAGATAAGGGAGCCGTACCGCAAATTTTAAAACTTCTTTCAAGTGTCCTTCGAGGATTTTTAATAGCTCTTGGCATGATGAGTAGAGAGGATGATCGCCAAACAGAATGCGAAATTGAGAAAAGCTGTGCCACGATTCCTAGAGGCAAAAAGAAACAAATTCAATTCAATGAATTCTTGAAAATTTAGTGAAGACCATAAATGACTGAAATGACACATTGTTATTGTTGGGAGTGGTCAACTTGTCTATTTGAGTTCCATATTCTTTTCCTTTTATCTAAATTTTATCCCGCAAAACACGAACATTCGCCGTATCGACGAGCACCATGCTAGACGAACCACGTTTGTGTCAAGGTGCTCGTGGTTGATCGAATAGCGAGCTAAGCGGCTGGGTGTTTGTCGAACTCTTTGGCGAATTTTTGACCGTTGGCGATAACCGCTCGTGATACCAATCGAGCGAAGTAAAATGTAGTCCTCTCACAGCATGAGTTTAAAACCCTGGTGAGCAGCTGCAATACATCCCTCTGAGGTGTGCACTGAGAACATCAGGTGTCAGTCGGGCTTTAGGCAGTGCTATTCGCAACGAGTGAACATCGAATTAAAAACACTTTAGGGGCCAGTTTACAACAGGTCGTCGTTCTTTTGAGTTTTGCTAAATATTTTTCAGCAAACGATACCAGATTTTAACCGGATGACTGGACTCAGGGAAATTGTAGAATATTAAAAAATAATTAAGCTCTACGCCCAAGAGTCATAACTCGGGAAAGTTCAACTCGTGACTACACATTAATACTGGGCTGCGGTTGGAGAAGCTCCCTCCAAGGCGCCTGGACGATCTCCGATAGATTTATATTGGGACTCGAGGTCAACCTCTATTTCCTCAACTTGAGTACTCAAAACTTCGTATTTACCCAAGGGAAGGTGGATTTTCAGATATAATCATGTATTTAGATCGCTAAATCCCTTCATGGCATTTTCAGCCTCGTTAAGCACGTTTGACCTGATTTGTTAAGACATAAGTACCTAGTTCGTAGATAATCTTTTGCTTCCGAGTCTACCAAGTTAACGGAATCTTGTTTTCACTTCTCAAGGTTGGAAAAAAAAGTTCTCAAAAATCAAAATTTCGAAATCCTTGCCACAACTTCTACATTTCTCATCCGATTTTGATGAAATTTTCAGGGATTGTGCGGGTTGGTGTGTAGATGGTCCCCTATGAAAATCATCACCGCCGGATATTAGCCGCTGCGCATGCGCAGACTTGAAATCCTTGCCACTGCCATAACATCTACAATTCTCGTCCGATTTGAATGACATTTTCAGGGATCGTGCGGGTTGGTGTGTAGATGGTCCCCTATGAAAATCATCACCCCGGACTGATAGTATCCACTGCGCATGCGCAAACGTATATTTCCTTCGAAAGCCACTCCGACAGTGCTCCGAAAGCCTTATCTCATCCCAATGGGTGGATTGGGCTTCGGAGGGCATTGGGGCCCGCGACTACCGGAACTTCCACGCCGTCCGCGTGGCAACACTGCCAACAGCGGTACGGTGTTCAAAGGGTAGTCGTGGGATGACAGATACCCTTTGCCGTGCCTGTCGGAGTGGAAATGAACACCTGTATCAAGTAGTGCAGCAGTGTCCACGAACTCATGGGGGCCGCATCCTACGTCATGATGCGGTCGCCAAGCAGATAGCAGGTGCCTTGTCATCTAGCGGCTGGGATGTTGAAAGGGAGAGATTATACCACATGCCAAGTGACCAGGGCAAGAAGCCTGACATTGTTGCCGTCAAGCCCGACAGGTCTTGCATTATCCTGGATGTCCAGGTTGTTAATGGCAGCTTGGACATGGAGCAGACCTGGCGGGCTAAGATAAGAAAGTATGATAGAGATGATTTGCGGCAAGCAGTGTCAGAGCTAAAAGGAGTGGAACCCAACAACATCAGGGTGATGGCTGCGACCTTGTCATGGCGCGGAGTGTGGTGCGGGAAAAGTGCCACGGAGTTACGCGAGTTGGGCATCTCAGTAGGTGTACTCCGTGGTGTCACCCGCCGCGTACTGCTCGGCTCATATTTAAACTGGTGGTCATTTTATAGAGGCACTTCCCTTCATCCCTCTCTCCCACCCCCACCTTCCTCATCATCCCTCATCCCTAGGGCCGGCGTCGGGTGAGTCCTGGGCGTCCTCCCCATTATATTTGATTTATTTATTTATTTTGTTTTATGGCGTGCCCCCTCCGTCACAAAAGACATTTTGTCTTTGAGGGGAGATTTTAAAAAAAAAAAAAATTACAACCATAACTCCACATTTCCCATGATTTCGATGAAATTTTCAGGAACCATGCGAGTTGGGAAGGAGATGGCTCCCAATGAAAATCTTGGCCCCCAAATTAAAAGTATTTTGTGCTCATGCGCAAACGTGAAGTACTTGGAGCAGCCTCAACTTCTACATTTTCCAACAATATTCAGAGATTGTGCCTGTTGATGTGTAGAGTCCCCTATGAGGGTAGATAGATGTTTTGAGATCAACTACTATGCATCGGATCATCTATACAATCGGGTTATGGATACGAGGAAGCAATGTGCCACACGTACATGGCAGACGTTTTTTAAATTTCCAATTGGTAAGGGCTATCTACCTTGAAAAGACGTCAGATGTTCTTCCCCAACTAGTCACACAAAATGAAGAAACGGTCAGACTGATAGAACGCTAGCTGAGGAATCATTCGACAGTAAAACAGTAGTGTAACTAAAATTGGAATTGTTCTGATTCCTGAAGTTCAACACTTTTCCAAGCCAAAATATCAACAGTTTAAGCCTTTGGAATGTGTAAGTAAAACAGAAAAGTAAAGTAAACAACCATTTCAGGTTGGATTTTCGTCCGACTGCCATTCCTGGCGTCGCGGAAGTCATCAGCTGTCACGAATAAAATCACTCGCGATGCGACTGTGGAAAACCATTTTAATAATTGCGCGAATTTCAATTTAACCGGCATACGGCAAACGGTATCAGGTGCGTTTGTGTAACAATCCCCGTTGATCAGGTATCATCTCGCACTTTCAGAGCTTTCGAACAATTTCGGTTACGCAACTGTATGTTTGAGGCCAATGCCTAGCTCCGTGAGGAAATTACTTGATCACGATTCAATTTTGAATAAATTTTCGTGGATTGCACGAGTTAGGCACAATGAAGTGACCATCGCCGCGAGAGAAAATGCACGCACACGCAAGCTAAATGTTATTTTCCTGAAACATCAGATTCTCGCGATCTGGAGCTAGTGGCTATTCTGATCAAATTCGGAGGGTAGTTGATTTCATTGGGATCCGATAAGAAAGAGCTACAAAAAAGGGAAAAATCAATATTATCGGGAGCGAAAATTTCTTAGTTAGTTCAGAAAACTATCAACAGGAACATGCTTCATATTACATGCAATCATTTTCACATCAACTAATTCAATATTCACATCCATGTTATGCTGTCTTTCTTCGGCTATTTTATATGTCTGGTTGTACATACTGTAGCCGAAATTCTGAAATTTACTTTTCAATGGCGGGAGGGCCAGGCTAGAACGAAATAAGAGAGTCACCCATTCCAAGTCTTGACTTTCATTAGGTACCTACTCTCTCCTTGGAAACGGTCAACAAGATAAGAATCTAATCACGATAAACAGGTCTGGAGTATTTTCATTCATAGTTCTATGAATCGACAGAATCATACAGTTTCCTGTGTAGCGGTCATTCAATTTTCTTTCGTAGGCTAAAGTGATAAGACATTCACTAACGATGATGGTGACCAACGGAACCGAGTTTCATTTACGGAGCTTGGATGACGAGGTATCAGGCTGTATACATGTTTATGGACACTATATTATAGGCGATACACTGCCTTTTATTAGGGTTGTTTTGGATCGGAAAAACAAGGATAGAGTGTTAGCAGGGTTGCTGATACAAACTCTTTTTGACCCAAGAGAAAAACTTATTGGTAAATTTTCAGTTTTTAAGTCGTCCCTCAGAAAGACAGGACGTCCTTGAGCAATTGATTTGGAGTGAAGGAGGATAATTTAGTACTCAGCAAACAAGCAAAAAAAAAAAAAAATGTATGCATTAATTTTAAATGATACTGAATTCAAATCAGCCGAAATAAATCCCATAGGTGTACGTCAGTATGCGTGTCTGTGTGACAAAATTGTATCTACTCTGCCTAGGCCTTCTAATCTCAAAGATTTGGGTGGTTTGTTAAACCATAATAGGGATAAAGGGAAACTATGTGACACATCTACAGGGCAGACATTCTTGTAACTTAAATAATCCAGTAACTTTGGTAATATCGCTATATCAGTAATGATAATGGCAATTAGAAAAACGCTGCAAATTACAATGGAAAATTATTTTGGTACATCATTTTCAATAAGTTTAGAATCGAGCAAAAAAGAAATATACCCCCCCCCCCCCCTCCACAAAATTTGATGGTTAACCGACGTTTCAAGATACAAAGGTACCTAGGATCCGAAAATCAAATAAAAATTTTCGTTTATTATTTTCAATGATGAACTTTTGGAAACGACCAAGAAAAAAATTTGTTTAACCGTCCTCAAAATTTGATTTGATGGTTTACGTGTACATTAATTTGGCCGTCCGCCACACGCGACACTTTCCTTAGTTACCATGGACCGATTTTGATGAAATTTGATATATGGGTTCCATTTGGGGTCTAGTTGTGCTCGCATGCTTTTTGTTGATGCATGAACCATGTAAGGGTTGAAATATACGGACTGAAATTTTAAAAACGCTCTAGCTCAACAAATTTTGATATTAAGGTATTGTTTTTTCATTAATTTAAAATAGTATTGAATTTTTAGAATCGAATGAGACCACCCTGAGCTCGGTAGGACCAACCGTTCGCTCCCTATGAAAACATTAGGGTAGGACTTACGAAAAATCAGAAACACGAGTGTTAATCGCAAAAGAGGCCTAATCTTCGTTAAAATGTTATCTGACCAAAACGCGAATCTTTGTTCGTTTCTTTCGAGTTGTACTCAGTTTTGCGTCCTTAACCATCAGTAATCAAATTTCCTAATAAAGGCACTCACAACCCCCAATTTTTTCGAATTTGGTGTGAAGCGTTTATTTCTTGATTGTGAAGCAAAAATATGGCTGGTAGGTAGTGGCAATGGCAAATTCGTGTTCTATGCAGGCTAGTGATCTATACAGAAAAATAATAAACCTTTGTGTAATAATTTGCAGTGTTTTTCCATCCGTCCGCTTTTGTTAGATACCATGGACCGGATCTTGATGAAATTTGGTTCATGGGCTCATTTTGGGGTCTAGTTGTGCCTCTACGCTTTTGGTTATTGTCAGTCACTTCTATGGGGTAAAAGTGGGGGGAACATTTTCAACACGCCCTACGTCGAAAACTTGCGATATACAGGTGTTGTTTTAACACTCTGAAACCATGTTTGGTGAAGAGGATTCGCAGTAATTACGGACGGATTAGTTGTAATTAAAACGTATAATCGAATCTAGAAAATATCACCACAACTGGTCGTTCTCTCTATCAGAAAACCCTCAGTGTTGCCAATTATCCAACAATAATTTGCAGCGTTTTGGTACTTATCCCCACCCAAAAGGACGACTTAATTCATCCCAGTTTTTCATGCCCGCAGCAATCCCCAAAAGAGCTTCGTTAGACAGTCATTTTGTTACCGGCTTCATAATACCCAAAAACAAGGAGGTATCTCAGTATCGTGTGTCAAGAGACAACCTTTCAGTCAGGGAACTGTTCCAAAAGTATCCCTGCAATGAAAAAGTTTCAACAGTATACCCATACTACTCTGTATCCCATATATACTAATCTTATATACTAATATCTATATTAGTATATACTAATATACCCATATATACTAACATCTAATATATACTAATCTGTATCCCATATATACTAATCTTCAAAGTACTTATTCTCAGACGGATCAATACCTTAAAAATCCAAGGTTTTCCGCTTGAATATTTATTTGCTGACTCCATTACCGCTCCGCATGGAATAATAAGAGGTTCTATTTCGAGAGCAGTAAACAAATCCACTTGAGCTCCAGATGCATACTGTTCTAGGATGGGTTATGTCGGTCACCCGCGGCGGAGCGCGTAACTCAAGATGAGATTCGATCAAATTTGATCTAAGTCAGTTCGTATCAACATGTACACGTTCAAGTGTTTAATTGATAAGTTGATCGGCTACATTGTAATGTCTAAATAGACAAGATTCAGGATTCAGCCACGGGAGAAAGGATAAACCTCCAAGAAACATCCAATTTCCTTTATTATTTGTATCAATCTGCCAACTTTTGTATGGAGTGCGCTTCTAAGTACTGCTACGAGTCTTCAGAGAGAATTATTCTCACATTTGTCATGTGAAAAAAATTGTCTTCCAAATAGGTATTTCGGTTTATTATAATCAATAATGAGCATTATTTGGATTCGACCAAGAAAAAAAAAGTTACTCCCCCCCCCCCCCCCTCAAAATTTTACGTACGTAGAATACGGGAATCGTATTAAAAACGTTCCGTCCGACCGCCGCACTTAGTAATCACGAACCTATTTTGATGGAATTTGGTTTATTATGGGCTCCATTTGGGGTCTAGTTGTGCCACGAAGCTTTTGGTTAGTGTCAAGGGGTGAAAGATAAGGGTTGTAATGTTCAAAACGCCCTAGCTCAGAAACGATATAAAGGTAAAGGTATTGCTTTTTCATAGTTTACAATTGAATTGCATTTTTAGAATCGAATGAGACCACTCAGAGCTCTGTAGGTCAAACCGTTCGCTCCCTATGAGTACCTACTTGAGGGTTGGATTTACTTAATCAAAAAGTCGCGAGAGTGAATCGCAAAAGACTGTTCATTACCGGAAATAGGCCGTAGAAATTGATCTGTTCAAATATCATCTGATCAATTGCGATCATAGTTCGTTCCTTTGAATGAAGTTGTGCATCCTTAGAAACCAAGAACCAAATTTAGTAATGAAAGCACCAACAACTCTTGGGTAGAGATTTATTGCTAGCAGAAAATTCTTGAGTCTGCTCAGACTAGATCGTCAGCATCTTATTTTTTGTCTAAAATCGCTGAGGAAATATGAGGTTTAATCTAGAATTGTTGGTTCATTTCGTTTGACGAGTGTTGAGCGAGTTCGCATTGACGTTGCTTGCTTTCATATCAGACGCTGGTCGGATTTTTATTGATACTCTTGATTCTTTACTAGGTACAGGTTCTATCTTTATATCTAGCCGCTCAGAAAATACTTGAAATACTTTTAACTTACTGAGGGCCTTCAGATCTTCAGTAAAGAACTTATTTCACCGATACTTCATGGTTATCCGAGGATGTTGGTCTTTCATCCCTCCTCGTCAAACAAATTTCATCACAATTATAAGTTCTCGTAAGGAGCGAACGGTTTGTCCTACAGGGCGCTGAGTGGCCTCTAAAAATTCCAAAAATTCAATACTATTGATTGAAGAAATTGATGGAAAACAATACCTTCGTATCAACATTTTTGAATTAGGGCGTTTTAAAAATGTCAACCATTAGAAGTGACCTACATCAACCAAAAGCTTCGGTTCACAACTAGACCCCAAATGGAGCCTACATACCAAATTTCATCAAAATCGGTCAATGCTAAATGAGGAAAGTGCCGCGTACGGCGTACGGACGGCCAAATTTTCATTCTATTTTCGTATTGTACGTACCTTGAAACGTAAACCAACAAATTTTGAGGGAGGTTAAAAATGTTTTTTTCTTGGTCGATTCCAAAGGTTCATTATTGAAAATAATAAACCAAAATTGATAAACCGTTGGAAAGCTGACAATTTGAGCATGTTTATTCCGAAGAGCGCCCATCGGAATGAGCAGAGATTCACAGTAAAAATTTCGATAAAAAAGTCAAATTGCGAAAAAATTTAGTTTGCTTTTTGACTTGATTTTTAAAGGATGTTTTATTGCTAAAAGATTATAGTTTTGCACTTGGTATCTTGGCAATTTAACTCTCTTTCCAACGACATCCTCAAATTTGAATTCACTCGGTAATTTGAAAACATTTTAAATAAAGATAATTATCCAAATAAAGTTTTTTCTGTAGTTTCTATTTGGTGATTAGATGCACTTTTCAAAAATGCAAACCCCAAATTTTTCCTGTCCATATTTCTGAATGAATCAGGGTGATGCAAAACAATTTTTGCTGTGTGTATATCAACAGGACATAGAACTGTCAGAACAGCGTATTCATTTCGATCTCCCACATCGTTTTTCCCAAATTTAGGCATCGGAGTTTCACATTTATCTGACTGATCAGATCCAAGATTATAAGAACCTGTGCTGCTGAATAATATTTGCAAGAGGGGCAATAGCTATCTCAACTCTGTATCAGCGGTTAACTTGAGTCAGGGGGCAGCCGGTCTATTTATATGACTGTATCTTACAAACAACGCAGAATTCTAGCTATATAATCCACGTTCATCTTGCCAAACTAAGCGTATCGAGATAAAAATCAAGAAAATGCAAGAACCCAACGAGTGCTACGACTACCTCTTAACACCCTTACCGCTCAAAATAGCGGAGAGGGCACATGGGTGTAACCACGTGACCAATAGCAGATCAGCAATCACAATCAGTAGGGAACTTTTGATGTTGTTACTATTTACATTTCCAGGGGTGATGGTGAGATGAGATAAATGATGGAGGGGCAAGAAAAGGGAGCAAAAACGTGAAACTAACAACCATATTCATAAATAGAAAACTCAGGGAACAAAGACAGGCAGCTTTTCACTGCCGAGTTAACTAAGGAAATCTATAGATAGATAAGGACAACGTGAAAAGACGCAAGCTGCAACACTCCGCCATATGATGCGCAACGACAAATGAAAATACTCTTCCGCAAAACATCCTGGAAGTCAGAATCGATGAAAAGCGGGAGCCAGGCGAACATCCTGACTGAACATTTCTTGCTAATGGTTTGGATTGGATTTTCAGTTTTCAACTTCGTTGTTTCCCAAAAGAGGAGGGCAAAGTAATGTTAGCAGGGGAAGATAATCAACATTCGTCGCGTCATTACTTCACTTTCACGTTTTAGACCTTCCTGAGGGATTGTTTGGGTGGACTGTCCTCTTCGAATTGCTTCGTTCCCAGATAGATGTCAGCCACTGCGCTTGGAACATTAGTACAAGTAGGAACATTGTGTCGAAAGCCACGAAATTAATAAAGAAAAGCTGCAAATTATTACACAAAGGTTTATTATTTTTCTATAAACATCACTCGTCTGCAAAGAACACGGCTTTGCCATTGTTACCACCAACCAACTTAAGGGAAAACATCGATCGCATTTCGGTCAGCTAAAACTTGAACGGAGATTAGGCCTCTTTTGCGATTCACAGTTGAGTTTCTGATTTATCGCAAGTCTAACCCTTAAATTCTCGTAGGGAACGAACGGTTTGTCCTACAGGGCTCCGCGTGGTCTCAAAAAATTCTATACTATCTTAAATTGAAGGAAAAACAATACCTTTAGATCAAAATGTTTTGAGTTAGGGCGTTTTCAAAATTTCATACCTCATTTTTCAACCCTTAGAAGAGACCTACATCAACAAAAATCTTCGGGGCACAACTAGACCCCAAATGGAGCATACATACCAAATTTCATTAAAATTGGTCGATGCTAAGTGGGAAATTGCCCTGTACGGCGGACGGACGGCCAAATTTTTATTCGATTTTTGGATTCTACGTACCTTGAAAGTAAACCAACAAATTTTGAGGGGGTGTTAAAAAAATATGTTTCTTGGTCGATTCCAAAGGTTCATTATTGAAAAAAAAAAATATATAAATAAACCAAAAAAAGATAAAACAAGAAAGAAAGCCCTCACAGTCGCGGAGAATTTCATCTAAATATGTTTTAAATTATACTACGTTCAGTGTCTCCAATATCGAATCGAAAATACCCCGCAGAGAAAATATTGTATCATTTGATCTGTTTCCGTTGAGTCGTTCTCCACAGGTGACATCGATGAATTTGACTGGTTTCCTGAAATGGATTCATAATGTCGAAGAAACCAATAAAAATCATGCATGATAACGAGTCTTTCTCGAAAAACATCGAGGCACAAAGGATCTGTCGCGAATATGGGCAACCTAAATGGTACTGCACGTGTAGGTGTGGGCTTTCCTTTCTATTGTGAAGCCAACAAGTGCGAGATTGAGTGGGATCCCGTCCGGATTGTCTCCTCCCGTATCTGCGCCGCGCGACTGAATTCGAATCCGCAGTCAATCTCTGTACGCCCCGACCGATTCGTCGGAATTCATTTGACCGAACTCGTGTTTTTAGGACGTCCCACAGTAAGACTTGAGCGTCCTTATGCGATCGATCTGGGGTAAAGTTGGACAACACTCAACAGAAAAAAAATAACCACACACTAATCCGTTTTAGACCATTCTGAATCCAAATCCTCGAAAAAAAATCATAGGTGTATGTCTGTATGTGTGTGTGACAAAATCTAGTGTCGTCTGCACAGACCGTAGTTTCCAACCGATATTCGTGGTTCTTTTTTTATTCGACGCGGAAAACTCGCTAGTTGTGCACTACGTAGCCGGAATTTCGAATTTTGCCTTTTAAGGGGGGGGGGGGGGGGTAGTGATTAAAAAACGTGCGTTTGCGGGCATAATCTAGTAAACTCTGCCCAGGCCTCAATTTCCAACCGATTTGCGTGTTCATTTTTTTGTTCGACTCAAAAATCTTCCAAATTGCACACTATTTCACCAGAGTACCAAAATTACCATGGGGAGAGGGCAAGTAGGGGAATAATATTCTCAAAATATCCGATTTTTAAAAAAACATGTCAGCTTTTTTACAGCTTACAAATTGTACCCAAGCTTTGAAATTGAGAAAAAATTCTCATTATACCTCCGGATATTCATGAATTATTCTCTCTACCGCCATGGTGCCAGGACACCATAAACCGCATATTTCGTGGGTTTGTTTGTGTTTCACCTTGAACGATGTGAACTTCGACGGGCTGCCTACCAAAACTAATAGATAAAAGTTCAATGTTACGACGTATTTCCGCTTAGGAGACTGGCACCATTGGTTGATGGTGGGGGGGGGGGGGGACTCGAATTCGCTGGTTGGGTATCGTAGATCATGGATTTTCAAAAGCTATTCAAATTCAATGCTCCAATACCACTAGAAACGTTAACATGGAGTAAAATTGTTTGCCTTTTGATTGGTCGTCCAATTCTATTCCCATCCTCAGCACATTAAACCCCAAAGGTGGTGGTGGTAGATGCTCATTATAATATCATGTACCTATAGTAAAAAAAATTGAATAGAAAAAAAATTTAATATTAAATTTGAATACATCCATCTATATATAATCTATTTAACGTAGAATTGTGCTTACTGAAAGAATTTCCTTCCAAATTCGTATGGCGTGGGTGCCTGAATGTACTCAAATTGACGAGGATGACTTGAGTTCTAGCATTTTCTTCTCACCTTTTCTACTATTATTTTTCAGAAGACTTCTTTTTTTTGTATGTATACATATTATTACAATACTTTTCACTGTTATACACAATTAGTACCGTACATGTAGCTATTATATTCACATTTAAAAAAAATAAAAAAATAAACTTTCTACTTGTTACAAAAGGTATAATTGTCGAAATGTGGTCAAATTGGCAACTTCTGATGAGTTGCTAAAGGTGAAATCCCCAGGCAGACGGTGGCAGACGTAGGTACATATTTGTATTCAGGGTCAAAATACCTTTCAAATGAGACCAATTTCAAGGTTTTATTCTTCCAGTTGAATTTATGACCCCAATTTAGAAAATTTGACTGGCCCCAATTTATTAGTTTGACCAGCTCTCGAACTAATAAACTCGGCCGGGAACCCTAACATTATGTTCCCTGAATTTCAAAACTAGGGTTCCATTTGGAACCGAAATATTGAAAAATCGTGTATTTTGTGAATATTATCCTCCCAAATCGGAAGAGAATTGACGAATAGGTAGAGCGCTTCGGGTATCGCCATAACCCACCTTTTTTTCAACAAATAACCCCCCGTTCCTTCTCCTTCAACAAAACTTTCGAAAATTTGAACAACAAAAAAACAAAAACCACTGGAATCGGCGGGATATTGAGGCCTGGGCAGAGCATAGAACATTATACTCGTTTTTAGGACGTTCCACAGTAAGACTTGGGCGTCCTTATGCGATTAGTCTGACATTGGACAACACTCAACAGAAAAAAATAACCAAGTACTAATCCTCTTTAGACCATTCAGAATCCAAATCCGCGAGAAAAAAATAGGAGTATGTCCGTGCGTGTGTGTGACAAAATCTGGTGTACTCTGCCCAGCCCTTAGTTTTAAACCGATCTTCGTGCAGGAGGAAGGTAAATAAAAATACGTGTTTTATCGCTTGGCAGCTGGTTTAAATTGAGCTAATGCTTATCCAATGAAACGTCCACTGGATGCATAGATTAATAAACAATTTGTTCAACCTTAGACACCCCAACCTTTCAACCCTTCATTGTGTTAGATTTTCAATCATCTTTCTCAACACGCTTGGGGAAAATTTCGGAATTATTATATTGCTCTTTTGAAATAATAAATTGGTCTGAATTTGAAAGTTCGAGGACGTCTAGTGCCGTTCGAGCCTGGTGAAATCTTTGGAATTCCAGACTCGAATCCCGCACGTCTCTGATCATTTTGTATCAATTCCGATTCATATCCATGTGTTTCAATTTGAATACATGCGTGAATTTTTGTGTAACAATAAAATCACAAACCGTGATAATTTCCCATTGTTCTCAGACGTTTTGTAGAACCCGACAGTTCATTTGTCTTCCAATATTTTCATTGTACGTATAGCTTTAACAGAATTTAAAGAAATTATTTTTCATTAGCTGTGTTGTGAATTTCGTTAGGATCATACCCCATCAATGGAGGTCTGCAAAACATAACTTCATCGATGTTTACTTTCCTCAAACCTTAGTAGGAAACCGATAACCTCAAAACGCCAATTAAGGTGTAATCGAAATTTGAGCTTTCTAGATTTAGACAAACATAAAATCGATAACTTTATAACTATTGAGGTTTTGGTATCTACGGCTTCGTCTGAACGAGGAGTTTCAATTGGGTACGGGCACCACTGTGAACTTAGAAATCCCTAAGTTCCCAAGGACCGATTTTGATGAATTTTGGTATATTGGCTTCATTTTGCGTCTAGTTGTACCCCTAAGATTTTGGTTATTGTCAGTCATTTTAAGGCGCAAAAAGTGGGGGGAAAACATTTCCAAAACTTTAAAACTTTCGATATACAGGTATTGTGTAGTCGTCATTTAAAATTTCCACGAATTTTGAAGAATTCAATGACACCACCAAAGATAATTGATTACCTAATTAGTGAATTTTCGTGACATTTTTTCATCAATTCAAGATAGTGTTCAGTTTCAAGAGGGAAACTAATGATACCACCCATACGACCAAAAATAGTTGACTGCGCGTTTATTGTGGAATTTGTCAGAACACTTGTGTGGCTGTACTTGCCCCTGGTCCTTGAAAGGTAGTTGACAGTTCTCTCGCAAGATTGGTTAAGTTGTCACTGTTAGTCCGTGTTGGTCAGAAGCGATCTTTTTTCGGTTCTTCAAGTAGAATTTCATGGCATTCGCTTCCTTAGCAACCAAGAATCAAATTTCGTACTGAAGGTACCCACAACTTTGGGATAACGATGTTTAGCTGATGGTGAGAACTTCCAGTCAATATAAACTCTGCGCGATCAATTTTGGCCAGGAAATGGTGAAATGTTGAGCGTTCCCGAAAATTATTATTTCCAATCAATTTTTGGATTCTACGGACCTTGAAACGTCCTGGAATCATGATAGATTCCAACGGTTCATTATTGGAAATTCGAATCGTCAAGTGTTTCCAGACTGCTATTGCTTCTATTTCACCTGTTGAGGCGGATACTTCAAGTAATTTTACTGGTAGGTACCTACTACGGACCATCTATCCTCGGAGCTGCACAACGGAACACGATAAAGCACGACAATATCCAGGATGTCCGTTCATTAAGTCGGCCAGCAAGCACAATATACGCCCTCCGTGTAATCGGTGGGGCATTCCAAATAGTTCTGTCAGTGGCTATCTGATCAAAAGTCGTCACCATTCCACAGCCTCAAACCGAAGCATCTGTGAGCTCACTCAATAATATGTTATGCCCCTTCCAAAATCCTGACTTCTGCCTCTCCTGTTGCCTCCACTGTAAAAATTATCATTTCGTCAATTCATGGTTCCTGGTGTTTTTTCGGACCATTAACTCCAAAATTGAAATGATAAATAAGCGAATTGTGTTGTCAGCTGCAGTGGGAGCAATTGCATTAAGAGGGTCTCAGTCGGTCGCCGTTCGTTCCTCGTTGCGGGTCAGTATTTCCCTAAATTGTGAGGGCAAAAACTTGAAAAGTTGTAGCTAAATTTGAAATTTTCAAGGAATTTAGAAATTCATTAGTGCATGGCCCTAGGGAATTGAAAAACTGAAAGATTGCCCCTGGAATCATCAAAATCGGAAAATTTCCAGACAAATGTGGGGAAAACCGTATATTCAGTAATGTTTTTCCCATTTTTCTCTGGAAATTATTGTTAGATTTTGATGATTCCAGCGGCAATCTTTCAGTTTTTTGATTCCCAAGGGTCATGCACTAATGAATTTCTAAAATCCTTGAAAATTTCAAATTTAGCTACAACTTTTCAAATTTTCGCCCTTACAATTAAGGGAAATACTGACCCGCAACGAGGAACGAACGGCGACCGACTGAGACCCCCTTAAGAAGTGTACATTGCTGACCTGTGGGTCGAGGCAAATAGTTTGATTGAATTACCTCCATCTCTCTCAAAACTTTTCTCTTTGAAAGTTTGGCACTTACGAAGAGCGTGGGCGTCCATTGCAAACTTTGCAAGGACAATATAAGAAAACCGGTACGGAAGAAACCAATATTCTTGACAGGATACGCAACACGATGTTTATTTGTTTTGTTTGTCACATGACGCTTCTGTAAATAGTTGTTCTCGATAGAGGGGACTCACAGGACCTCCGTTCTCGTATGAATCGACGTCTTGACTACATGGGATAATGGATGATGGTTGATGTTACCTACAGGTACCAATAAGTAGGTAACATCATCTGAAAGAGTCAGCAAACGAGGTGGGGATTGAAGGAATTCGTATAAATTCCTGTCTAATTACTGCAGAAATTTTAGAGCATACAATCCATGTCATGGGGACTAGTATGAAAAATGCTATTCCCTATGTTACGTTCTTGTTTTCTGATGGAACAAGAGCTACCGCTCAATAAACGGATTTGGCGATGAAATTCAAAAGAGGTGTTACCGCAAGGGTCACTCGGCCTCCGCCAAATTTGCATTTAAATCAAACAGTATTTGTCGGGTGCCAGTGAAGTTTCGCATTAATTTGCTTCCATCCTCGTTTTATTGAAGATTCTCCACCTGTTAACGGAACTACTAGTAGAAAACACCACAAATCGATGGCAACAAATCGCTCCACGAGAACGACAGGGGCACAAATCCAAACAGTGCACATAGTTACACAAAGGTTTATAATTTTTCCTTTTAGCAAATCTTTGAAGGAAGAAAGCTACTAGAAGGAACTCGATATTATAACTACAATTCCGGTTTAGGAACATTCTGCCAGAATTATCAAAGTTAACACAGTGTGACGTTGACTGACGAAGTCCGTAGAATGCTTTTTGAATCTTGCATACTACTTCAAAGCACGAAATGGATACTGTCAAAAACAGACTGAAAGGCAATTTTGAAATGAAAGATATGGGAGCAATTCACTACACTTTTGGCATTGAAATTACGCACGAAAATGATAGGATCAAGACGCATCAATCCGAGTAAATCCAGCGAATTGTAGAAAAATTTGGAATGGAGAATTCTAATCCTGTAAACTCACCAGCAGACGTGAACGTGAAGCTCCAGAAGCCAAGAGATTTGATACAGGGGGAGATGAACGAATATCCGTGTCAAAATCTAATCGGACCCCTTATGTACCTAGCTACATGCACAAGACTTGATTTGGCACATACAGTCTGCATGCTGAGTCAATTCAATTCATGTTATCGCAAGGAGTATTTTGTAAAACGAGTGCTAAGATATCTGAAGGGAACTCTGAACTATGAGCTGACATACACAAAATCTGGGGGAGACCTGCATGGGTATGTCGATGTTGATTAGGGGTTGTCAGTGGATGACATGAAGTCATATCGATACCTCAAAGCACAAAGGTGCTATGTCCATCCACCTTCTACATTTTTAATTTTTTATCAAATTCAGAAAAACTCAAATTTAACAAAACTAATATTGACAACTTTAGCTTGAACATTTCTTGGAGAAATTAATGAGTTCAGTGTAATAAGCCATTATTTTAGGAATTGTGCACTGGTGAAAACTTTTCCAGCGTTATTCTCAAAACTCAGCTTTTGGACATAGCCCCTTTGTGCTTTAAGGGATGGATATACAGGATTTACGTTCTTGCTTGCTGGAGGGGCAGTTAGTTGGGAGGCTCGTAAACAGCGTGCGGTAGCACTCTCGACCATAGAGGCTGAGTACATGGCGGCATCAGAAGCAGCAAGAGAGGCGACAGTAACATTGATGGCAGAACAAACGAACAATAATATGGGGAAATGGATTCTCGACAGCGGATGCTCGACTCATATGTGTCGTGATGAAAATGCATTCGCTGATATGAGGGATGCTGAACAGAGCTGTGTAAAACTGGCAAGTAAGCATACGATACCCGTGATTGGGAAAGGGAACGTACCAATTACTGTGAAATATGATGACAAATTTACAAAACTGTCGCTGGAGGGCACTCTATTTGTGCCAGACTCGAGAGGAAATCTGCTATCAGTAGGGAAGAGATGTTTCACAAGCGTAACGCAATAATATCTAAAAATGGGAAGAATCTATTCAAAGCAAAAAGAATAGAAGATTTATATTACATGAAAGGAAATTCAAAGACAAGTTCAGCAAATAATGCAAAAGTTAACATGGAAGGTGAAAAGAAAAACTCAATAGACATGTGGCATAAACGTATTAATGAAGGAGACTTGATAAAAATGAAGAAAAATGTATTTGGACTGAACATCGGAAAAAATAAAAAATGGGAGCTTGTAAGGCGTGTTTACCAGGAAAAATGACGCAGACTCCATTCCCAATGAAATCTGAGAAGAGTACGACAATGTTGGAACTGATTCATTCTGACATCTGTGGACCAATGAGAGTAACTTCGATGGGAGGAACAACATATTTTATAACATTTATCGATTATGCCACAAGATGGTGTGAAATGCAATTTCTCAAACAAAATTCAGATGCATTAGAAGCATTCAAGAAATTCAAAAACAAAGTAGAGAAACAAACTGGAAGGAAAGTCAAGTGTTTACAAACGGATAATGGACTAGAATTCAAAAATAACGGATTTGACCGATTTCTGGAAAAGGAGGGGATCACTCGGAGATTGACAGTTTCTGACACACCTCAGCAAAATGGGTAAGCGAAAGGAAAAACAGAACACTGGTGGAGGCAGCTCGATGTATGATGATCGAAGCAGATATAGCGCCAGCGTTCTGGGCCGAAGCAGTCAACACCGCGAATTACATCAGAAATCGATGCAGATCAAATAGCGTGGACGGCAGAATTCCGAATGAATTATGGACGAACCAAAAAGTAAACGTAAGCATATTTTAAGACGCTCGGATACGTAGGATACGCATTACACAAAAGAATGGGAATAGGAAAATTTGATCGAAAAGCAGATAAATGCATTTTTGGGATATTCTCAAGAAGTAAAGGGGTATATAGTTTGGTACCCGAAGACCCATAAGATGAATTTCACCAGAGATGTGAAATTCATAGACGAGTATGACACAGAACTGGGAAATTTTTATGAATTTTACGAACATGAAGAATCACAAGCAGTGACAACAAAGAGAGAAGAGAAGAAAATGATCGATGTCGAAATTTGTAAGCAACCAATAAAAACAATAACAGTAACTTGGAAGTGGAAACGAGTAGTCCAGATCCAGTAGTGACTAACACTCACAACAATACAGAAAAGTTGGAAGAAAATGAAGAAATAAGGTTCGATACAAATGAAAAGGTGGGAATTGATCCGGAACCCCAAGAAATAATAATACCGAGGAGACATGGTAGCAGACATTTTTACCAAACCGCTACCAGGGCCAAGACATCAGTCACTGACTTCAACCTTGGGAGTTCAGCAGCAGCAACGTCCAGCTTGAGGGGAAGTGTTAGAATGTGACTACAGTCGATACTGTCGATGTCATATTGCCGGAACAACCTGTGGAATGTTTAGATCCGGTACAGTGTGTTGTGCTTTGAGAAATCGTAGTTAATTGTCGCATGAATCTATTTTGAAATGTAAATAAGTTATAATCAACTACACGAATTGTATAATTCCACTGTGACGAGGAGCTCTGCATAAGACCAAAGTTTTCAAGAGTCTAAAATGTGCCAAACTTTCAGTCTTCTCGTTTTATTCCAATGGAAATTTGTTCTTCATTACTCAAACATGTTCGCAAATGTTTCAGGAGAGTTTGAGTTCTAATGTTGATATGTACCCCTATTTGGTTGACTTAAAATGAATTGAAGACAAAAATCTTTGAAGAAAAATATCCCCACGCTTCGTATTGTGTGTGTATGTGGGGGGGAGGGTTTTTTTTTTCATATCATAGTTGAAACGGAGAGCTTTCTAAAAAGGTGCAATATGATGGGGGTTGGAAATGAGTTGGTAGTGGGTGAAAAATCTTGAGTGAAGCTTTCTTTCACGAATTATACGTTTTGTTGTTGGTTTTACATCCAGTCTGAAGCTGGTGGCGTACAATGGACTCGTTAGTGACAAAGAACGCGTAGAATTTAGTAGATTTTTTCATACTAAGTCACGATTGACCTGCCACTTGACCAAACGATGGTGGAATAGTATATTTATGACGATGCCATGAGAATATTTCCTGCTCAGTGACTGCCGATAATCTGACCAACATTTACTCAGTCCAACATTTTGCAATAGTCTTGGTGTAAGTATGTTGTTCTTCAAGGTTAACCATCTTTATGGGCACAATTGAACGCGTTCCATAGAAAACTTGATCATCCTGTCGTGTTCAAGTTGTTATCTGCTCTGAATCGTGTGCAGTTCGACACAAAAACTTCCCTTAGTTTGTCCGTCAAGGAGAAGAGGAAAAAATAGCCATCTAAGTTACCATTCACCAGAAAGCAGTATCAGAACTGAACATAATGACAAAAGTGAGAAAATAAGAAACGTTGACGTCAATGATTAAGGCATTTTCACTAGCATTTTGACATTCCCTGAAGGAAGGAGAAGGAGCAAAGCTAATCAAAACCATTCAGGTGTGAACCAGTTGCCAGTTCGCCACCACGCAATGCCCCCTGGGTAATACGGCATGAGGTATCATACAGTTCAAACCCCGGAGTGAGCCCGGAAGCTTTACTAATCCGAAGTTGAGAGAAGGTGCACAAATGCTATGAGTCAGTCGAGCAAGACTAATTCAGATGCCCGACCTGGTCGGTCGAATTGGCTGATAACCGCTGGAGGTAAGATTACATCCACGGACTGTCGCTACAATGCTAATCATTTCAAGGCCGCTCTTCTCTCCAGGCATTTTATTCAGCCGAGTTGATGAATGCATTTCTCGTCTAGAACTCGCCTGTCAAGGCACAATAGCTTCTTCCTACTGCCTTCCTCAGAGACAACGTTTTCAGTCCATTTTCCTCAGCATGTTTCAAGTGAAATTTCTTTTGACATTTACCGTTTCATTTTTTGTGCCCTGGTTTTCTTAGGACACTCATAATTAGTAACCAGGAAAGTCATCACAAACGAACTAAAACTAGATTAACAGCAGAGAAATTTCACTTCATCTCCCAAAGCTTCCAAAATAAGACTCGAAAAGTTATGGACCACTCGTTTTATTTCTTTTACGTTTGTATACAGGGTGTCTACACTTTCGATGGGCATGACTTCAGGGTTCGAGTCTACAAGGTATTTCCAACAAAAAATGTCTTGTTAGCAATTTTTTTTAACCCACTCAAAATTCCTTTTTTTTCCACTTTGAAGTTTCTCTTCGCGTTTTCGACCTTATGGCACTGATATGGGCATAACTCCCTTATTTCTCCTGAAAATTCAAATCTGACTACACCGTTAGAAAGAGCGTTGAATTCCTAAGCTGCCTAGTGCAAAATCAAAATATTTCAGCAATGAAATAGGTTCAAAAAATCAAGTCAAAAAGCCAACTTTAAAAATTTTTCGAAACTTGACTTTCTTCGACGAAAGTTTTCACTCTAAATTCCTGCCCATTTCGATGGGCGCTCTTCGGAGAAAACATGCTCAAATTGTGAGCTTTTCAACGGTCTATAAATTTTTCTTTTTAACATTCAAATTGGAAGAGTAAATTAAGTTTGAATGCCAGAAAACGTGTGTTTTACATGCAAATCCAATGTTATAAGCGGTTTATGGTCCCCCTCGACCTCAAGATGGCTTGACGATTTTTGTTATCATTTCCTATGAAATTTTTTACGCTGAATAAAATAGTGATACTTCCGAATGGTTCTGACTGCTAGAAAGTGGATTTTTCGTACATAAAATACGCATTATTCGTAGATATGGTAGTGAGCATGAAGTAACACCTTTGAACTCAACAAAAACTTCAATCAGCTAGAAATTTGGTGTTTTTGTTGAGTTCAAAGGTGTTACTTAATGCTCACTACCATATCTACGAATAATGCGTATTTTATGTACGAAAAACGAAGGTTTTCTTCGAAAAATCCACTTTCTAGCAGTCGGAATCATTCGGAAGTATCACAATTTGATTCAGCGTAAAAAATTACATAGGAAATGATACCAAAATCGTCAAGCCATCTTGAGATCGAGGGGGGCTATAAACCGCTTAAAACACTGGATTTGCTAGTAAAACTCACGTTTTCTGGCATTCAAACTTAATTTACTCTTTCAATTTGAATGTTAAAAAGAAAAATTGATAGACCGCTGAAAAGCTGACAATTTGAGCATGTTTTCTCCGAAGAGCGCCCATCGAAATGGGCAGGGATTTAGAGTGAAAACTTTGGTCAAAGAAAGTCAAGTTTCGAAAATTTTTTAAAGTTGGCTTTTTGACTTGATTTTTTGAACCTATTTCATTGCTGAAATATTTTGATTTTGCACTAGGCAGCTTAGGAATTCAACGCTCTTTCTAACGGTGTAGTCAGATTTGAATTTTCAGGAGAAATAAGGGAGTTATGACCATATCAGTGCCGTAAGGTCGAAAACGCGAAGAAAAACTTTAAAGTAAAAAAAAAGGAATTTTGAGTGGGTTAAAAGAAAATTGCTAAGAGACATTTTTTGTTGGAAATACTTTGTAGAATCGAACCCTGAAGTTATGCCCATCAAAAGTGTAGACACCCTGTATAGTGAAAAAATTTAATATTAGGCTCCCCTTGCACAATATCATATCTTTTCTCACCAAGAACTCTAAATTGTTTTCTTCAAAGGATAATCTCTAGTTTCCAAGCGAATTCGGATTTTTGGTAGAATTTCACGGAACAATGACATGTCACACGAATTGCTGAGTTCGCAAAAAGTGCGCAAAATCGAATGTAGTGCTATGAACTACCAAGGATGACACATCACCTTCACGTGGTGATTTGGGATCGAGCTAGAAATTTTTTTCTAACGCCTCTCTCAAAATTTGATGGCTGATTGTTGGTTTACGTTTTAAGGTACGTAGAATCTAAAAATAGGATATCAATTTTTCCATCCGTCCGCCGTAAGCGGCACTTTCTTTAGTTACCATGGACCGATTTTGATGAAATTTGGTATGTGGGCTCCATGTGGGGTCTAGTTGTGACCCGAAGCTTTCGGTCACTTCTAAGGATTGAAAGCTAACAAGGCCATAAGGGTTGAAATTTCAAATTGTTGAAATCTCAAAAAATTTCGATATAAAGAGAGTATTGTTTTTTCATCAATTTAAAATATTATTGAATTTTTAGAATCGAATGAGACCACCCGTAGCTCTGTAGGACCATCCGTTCGTTACCTATGAGAACTTAAGATTTGAATTTATGATAAATCAGAAACACGAGGGTGAGTCGCAAGAGAGGCCTAATCTCCGTTTAAATTTTAGCTGACCAAAATGCGATCGTTGTTCGTTTCTTCGAGTTGTACTCAGTTTTGCGTCATTAGCAACCAGTAATCAAATGTCCTAATGAAGGCACCCACAACCCTCTATTTATTTTAATTGAGTGTGAAGTATTTATTTCTTCAAAGTAAACTTGATTGTGAAGTAGGTAGGTACTATGTAGTTGGTAGGTAGAGGCAGAGCTGTGTTCTTTGCCGGCGAGTGATCTAGACAGAAAAATAATTAACCTTTGTGTTACCTATAATTTTTATTATAGAATTTTATTTATTTAATTTTAATTTAAATTTCATTGTAGAATTTTATCTGGGGAACACCACAGACCTCCGGATCGTTAATGTTATTATCGAAAATCAAGTCAATAAAACACAGATTGTTTGATGTGTTTTGGTTTATTATTTTCAATAATGAACCATTGGAATAGACCATGAAAAAAAATTTAACACCCCCTCAAAATTTGATGGTTTACGTTTCAAGGTACGTAGAATCCAAAAATCGAATAAAAATTTGGCTGTCCGCGGCACTTTTGCCACTTAGCATTGACCGATTTTGATGAAATTTGGTATGTAGGCTCCATTTGGGGTCTAGTTGTGCCCCGAAGCTTTTGGTTGATGTAGGTCACTTCTAAGGGTTCCAAAATCAATTTTGAAATTTCGAAAACGCCCTAACTCAAAAAATTTCGAAATAAAGGTATTGTTTTTCCTTCGATTTAGGATTCTATAGAATTTTTAGAATTTTTTGAGACCACGCGGAGTTCTGTAGGACAAACCGCTCGCTCCCTAAGAAAATTAAAAAATAATAAATATAATAATAATAATAAATATAATAAATATAAATTAAATTATTAAATTTTCCTTCATATTGGTTGGTTGGTGATTTTGTAGACGAGTGATCTATATAGAAAAATAATTAACCATTGTGTAATAATTTGCAGCGTTTTTTAGACTGCAAGTGAAATTTCAGCTTCGTGGGATCACCAAAAGCGAATTTTGCTCGCCCAGCTGATTTGCCCTGACAACTATGTTTTCAGCACCCTCAGAATATTTATATTTTTAAAGGGATGAAATATTTCCAATACCCTTCGTCCCCTCAACAATATCCTGAAGGCTAAATAATCGTATAAACGGTCAAAAATAACAATTTTCCGAGTTTATACGATCGAGGAAAGTAGAGTGAAGCCTCTCACTACATGTTTACTACAAGTAGTTACTTAGTTAATTTATTTATTTCAAAGCATGTACTCATTAAGAGAACTAAAAACCAGTAGTAGCCCTACGTGTGCATTCTGTTAATTTGCAAATGTATCTGACAATAATTTATACAGCAATATTATTAAATACTGACCAACTTAGTGGTCGTCCGCCATGCAACTGCCAGGCCCACGGGAATTTCAGGACAATAACTAATTAGGAAAACTCGCTCGATGTACGACTCAGAGGGAACATCGTTTTTACGTAACTGATAGACGAGTAAAACCAGGTTATAAATGAAGATGAGACACAAGAAGCAGCTGAAATTTCATAACCCATCAGGTCAGTAGGTAGAAAAAACTTGCACAACACAAGAATGTACAAGCCAATTCTACAGTTTTACACAACAGTTCTAGTTAGCTTAGTTTTAGCGAATTTTCAAGGAAAATGATGCAAATGCGATGGCCTCAAAATTTTTGTAATGGACTTTTTTGAAAAATTTCTTCACTGAAATCCGTTTTGGAACATTTTAAAACGATCCCTGAAGAGTGTGAAAAAAGATTTCTTTGAAAATTCGCTCATTAATTCATGCTGCTTGAATGGACTTTTTTGGTTCATTATTTTCAATAATGAACCTTTGGAATCGACCAAGAAAAAATAATTTTAACCCCTCTCAAAATTTGTTGGTTTACGTTTCAAGGTACGTAGAATCCAAAAATCGAATAGAAATTTAGCCGTCCGTCCGCCGTATGCCATAATATGGCATAAATATAAAATATTATTTTGATGAAATTTGGTATGAGGGCTCCATTTGGGTTCTAGTTGTGCCCCGAAGCTTTAGGTTGATGTAGATAACTTCTAAGGTTTGAAAAATAAGAGTTGAAATTTCGAAACCGCCCTAACTCAAAAAATTGAGATATAAAGTTGTTGTTTTTCCATCAATTTAAGATAATGTTGAGCGGAGCCCTGTAGGACAAACCGCTCACTCCCTACGAGAACTTAAGAGTTGGACTCAGAAACAAGAGTGTGAATCGCAAAAGAGGCCTAATATCCGTTCAAATTTTAGCTGACCGAAATGCGATCGATGTTTTTCTTCATGTTGGTTGGTGGTAACAATGGCAAAGCCCAGTTCTTTGCAGACGAGTGATCTATATAGAAAAATAATAAAACTTTGTGTAATAATTTCGAACGTTTTGTTTCAAAGTACCTACGTAGAATCCGAAAGCCGAATAAAAATGTTTCCGTCCGTCCGCCGTACACGATACTTTCCTTAGTTACCATGGACCGATTTTGATGAAATTAGGTATACCGGCTCCATGTGGGGTCTAGTTGTGCCCCAAAGTTTATGGTTGATATCAGTCACTTCTAAGGGTTGAAAACAGGAGTTGAAATCTTGAAAACCCCCCCTCAAAAAATTTTGATATTAAGGTATTGTTTTTCCATCAATTTAAAATAGGATTGAATTTTTAGAATCGAACGAGACCACCCAGAGCTCTGAAGGACCAACCTTTCGCTCCCTATGAGATTTCAAGGGTTGGACTTGCGATAAGTCAGAAACACGAGTGTGAATCGCAAAAGAGGCCTAATCTCCGTTCAAACTTTAGCTGACCACGCTACCGTTGTTCGTTTCTTTGCGTTGTGCTTGGGTTTGCGTCCTTAGCAACCATTAATCAAATTTCCTCATGAAGGCAGCCACAGCTCCCTGTTTCTTCGAACTGAGAATGAAGCGTTTATTTCTTATAAATAAACTTGATTGTGAAGTAGGTATGTGGTAGGTAGGTGGTACCGATGGTTGGTGACAATGGCAAACCAGTGTTCTTTGTAGACGAGTGATCTACATAGAAAAATAATAAACCTTTGTGTAATAATTTGCATCGTTTCTAAAGATCGTTCCTCGATTGGCTCACTCAATTTTGATGTTTGATGCAAAAGAACGATACGGATCGATTTTGATGCTAAACGATTATTAATTGTAGATAAAATTACATTTTCAAAGAGATCGTTAGTTCAGAGTCCAACCATTTGATCCATGTCCAACCGACAGAATTATTATACGTCTTTTATGGTTCTTTAGAAACCTTATAAAAAAGTTTTATAGATTCTTGACGTAACCAATTCTCATGCGTTAACTGAGATTGAAACGAGATCTTTTTATTTCTCGGAGGACATGAAAATGCTTCCTAGTGTGAGCCCCAGCTCACGGATTTGAATAACCAGAAATAAAGGGGGTGAGCAACCCCCATCCAAGCTCCCCTTCCTCCACCACCGAAAGTCAACAGGTCGGAGCGGGCATTGTACCGTCCCCGCTCCAGGGCGCCACCACCATCTTCAGGCGCCCACCACCAGAAGCGCTCATGTCACCTTGACGTCACCGTCCGCCAATCGCAGGCCGCCGCGGAGCCCTGCGCAGTACTCGCCGTTGGAGGGTGGGGACCTCGACAAAGAAATCAACTGGTGACCGCGTGGAGCGGCCATAACCTCCCCAGTCTTTGATGCGAACATCCACGCTCTCTTGCCCCGCTAGATACACGTTTATCGAACCCCCTGTGCAAGTCAGTCGCTGGATCCCCTCAGTAATATTCCGGTGAGAGCCCTGCCGCCCGCGAGTTTATTACTTGAGCCAACCCCCCTGTTCAACCTGGTAAGACTTCGTGACATCCAGCTTGAACACCCATCCCCCAAGAACATCTCAACGCACTACCGACGGATTTCCTACGGGCCCCGACGCTGTGAGTGTAATAAACCAAATATCTATACATTGGCCAATGATAGTTGTGTTCGAATGGTGTAGATGTAAATTCAGTCATAGTAAAGTAAAGAACATTTAGTAGTAAAGTCAGTCAGTCAAGACAAGAGTCAGATATTGTTGAAATTGAATAAAGTCAGTCGTAAAGTTGTATTAAGAGAGAGAGAAAAGGAGAAGTCAAACGCACGTATTTCATGTAAACCTTTTATTTGTATAATTTGTACTTGCTTGCAACCGAACTTAACGTAGAGTGAAAATTACCTTTATTTTCATTAAATCGTTCCTATTAGATTGTACAATTTTGCATTTCTCATTTCATTCACCTTATTCCGTAACAGACAGGTTTACGTGTGAACGCACTCTTTTCGTGCGATCACACCTTTTTAGTGCACAATACATTGATTTAGTGCGACGCATTGTTTTCGTGCGTGCGCCAATTTAGCCGTGCACTCGTATCATTTTTCGTGCACGCTTAGTTCCCTTCAGGAATCGAATTTCCGTCCTTCAGACATAACAATAATATTTCGAAACAATCAGTAATCAACCCTTCAGGTGTTACCTTGATATTGAGAGCCTTCAGCTACCTCCGAGCCGCTACAGCTGTCTACCAGGTAATTATCATTAAATTCATTAAATTTAGATTACCTTTTATTTATGTCAATATAGCCTCTCAACCTATATTTGGATCAGTTTTAAAACGGGCTTACTCGAGAATCTTAAATTCAACGGTGAAGCCCAAAGCTTACAAATGGTGGCAGCGCGTTAGGATTATCACATTCGAAAATTACCTTCAGTAATTAACGAATGCGATTAGGAGTGCAAGCTTCACTTGCAACGAACTCACAAAACAGGAAAAGTAAGCAAACCAATCCGACATAAATATTTCGAAGCAAATCGAAATCGGAAGTCAAACGGTCGAACTGTCTGAAAACGGAATAGGTGGAAAATAGGTAGGATGTGCATCCATTTTTGTTATTCTTAGGAAAAGTGACACCAGCACTCCCTATTTGCCTCTCGTTTGCTGAATCGCCTTGTGATTTAGACAGAAACAGACAGACAAGACAGATTTTCTTTCCTTCCAGTGGAAGTATTTTACCCAATTGTGACCACACCAACAAAACCTATCGTACAACATGTCGCTCAACTTTTTGACAAACGGCGATAGGGATGATGACGACACACCTTCAACGGCAAATACCGAAGCCGTTGAGGTGATGACCCAAACCATGAGGGAAATGAACTTACTCCTTCAACGGTTAAACACGAGTTCAACCGACAACAACCGAGACGAGATTCCACGTTCGGTGTCTTCCGAAATTGAACCATGGGATCCGGATGCAACGGGCGCGATGAGTGTAACCTCGTTTTTCGCTAACTTCGAAATGGTAGCCGCGGATTTAAATTCACGACTCAAATACCGCCTTCTCCGTACAAAAACCCGAGGTACTGCAAAACAATTCTTAATTGACCGGGATGATTCGTTAGATACGGATAACGTGTACGAAGCGGCAAAAGCGGATATGATCACGTGGTTTCAGAAGGAGAACCCCCAGCACGCAGCCGCGCTCTTGTGGACGGTGAAACGAAACTCTAGCGAGACGCTCCGCCAGTTCGCCGACAGAGTGCGTAACCTTGCACGCTGCGCAGTAATGGAAGAGGGGAAGACGCTCCGCCGACCTGAAAAAAATGAATGGGTCGAAACCAAAACACTGAGTGCATTCATCCGGGGAGTAGAGAAACAAGTGAGCGCATTCCTTGTCGCAAACCGACCACGTTCACTCCAGGAAGCGCTGAAAAAAGCGGAACAACTCGAAGAAACCCTCGAGACAACACCCGACCTTGACGAAAAATGGGAATTAGCGGCCGTTAGTGGAGACCGTAGATGCTACAGCTGTGGCAGCCTGGAACACTTCGCTGCGAAATGTCCCAAGAAGAACGAACCGCTACCCAGATACCAGAGAAGAAATGACGAGGATCGACGACGGGAACGATCGGAGGACAGAAACGTCGAAACAAAACCCCCGCCACGTTTCCCGTGCATGTTCTGCGCGGATTTTGCACACTATCCGATCGACTGCCCGTTTAACCCGCAAATGGCAATTTTCTGTAACTTCTGTGGAGCCAGAGAGCATTTGGAAGAGAATTGCTTTAAAAAGAAGAAGCTCCTTCCAATATCAAACCCCGAACGAGAACCGGCGCATGCCATGAGAATAGCGCGGTATCAGATCCAGTCGGGTGATACACACATACCGGCCGTGGAGGCCCCGGTGACGAGAAACCTAACCGTTATTGCGGAATTGGGTCCCGAGTCAAGGGAAATGATAATCGATACGGGTGCCGCGTTTTCGGTGTTGGCGACCCCCGTAAAGGGCGTCCCAATGAGACCAACGCGTAGAATGGCCTGGGGAGCGGACGGGCTTCTACTGCCGTTCGCCGGAGAACAAACCCTGATGACGAGAATCGGCGACACCACGTTCAAACATACCTACCTGGTATTCGCAAGAAAAAGCGCGACCTTGGACCTGATTGGATTGGATATTCTGCGAAAGGTGTCGTTAACTTTGAACCTGGGATCCGAAATGACCGTTCAGGCGTGCACGGACGAGGAACCATCACCGTACTCTGTTGAGATTGACCCAGGACGAAGGCCTTCGGGGAGCGCGTTGCGGCCGGAGGGGCGGGAACCAAGGGTGTCTGCAATTCGCCAACCAAAATGCGGACCGGACACCCCCTTCCCCAGTACCTTTCCGGCTGTAACTGCCCTTTCCGAGAAGGGTCGTCGAACGGACGTGCGGGATAGTGCACCCGCACAAGATCTGGAACCGAACGGAAAAAGGGTCTCGTACGCCGAGCCCCTAGAAGAAATTGTGCCCGCCAAAAACATGGAGGACCTACCAGAAGAAGATGGACACCCCGAGTTGCGATTGCATGAGAATTCGGGAGGAAGCCGCATGGAAACTGATACACCTGCGCACGCCGATACATACGGACAGGATGAGACCAGTTCTGACCGCGGATACGGAAAACGTATCGACACGCCCATGGGTTGCGACCGTAATCCACCGAACGGTCTTGAGGAATTGACCATGAATCAAGACGAAGAACATTCTGGGACGGACGCAAAAGAAGCCGGAACTATCGGAATCGTTGGCGGAAAAATGCCAAGGGAAAATGAACGCGGAATATACTACCAACCGAAGCATGAGCCTAAAAACCCATTGAACCCTCCTGAAAGGAGTGTTAAGCAGGAGTATCACGAAAATGGTACCGCGACGCTGAATTTTCCCCGAGAAATGATCATGGCCGCACAAAAGCGAGACGCATGGATCCAGATGACTGTTCCACACCACGAGAGAAACAATCTACGTCGGAATAACGGCGTGTGGGAACTAAAGACCAAACAGACCGACTCCAAATCATGGGTCCCCCTCATTCCTGAATCTATGAGAGAATGGTTGATAAATCGGTGCCATCGAAGTGTCGAAGCTGGTCATGTTGAAAAGGAGACCACCCTCAACATGGTGAAAAGGCTAGGGATTTGGCCTAACCTGACAAATGACGTGCGGGAACAGATAAAACGCTGCGGAACGTGCTCCCGAAGAGATCAACCACTTGGACCCAAGCACTCAAATCGGGAGTCTGCGTGTGTGAGGGGCGTACCGAACGATGCGTTCGCGAACCCATTCGAGTTCGAACCTCGCACGAAAACCATTCACCCCGCCGTCCATCCACCTGAAAATAGACCTGGAACAAGAACGAAGTACTTACCTGATGAAAACCAGAAGCCATCCTGGAAGATGAAATCGGGAGTACCTTCGCCATCCACCCGCCACAATGCTAGGCCGCCCGATGAAGTCCCAGCAGAGGTGATTGCACGCACGCGCACGCATGACATAACGCTTCGACTCGAAAACCATGTCGATCTGAATCCGACCCCTAACGAGGAGGGTTCCAACAATGCACCGTCGTCTTCCGAAGAATACGAAGAGACATTGGAGGATCCCCCGCCCAAAAGAAGTCGGAATGAAGTCGACTATGACGAGCCCAGATACGTGCTGCGCAGACGAGTCACCCCGGTAGATTACCGCCGCCTCCACCTGGGAAAGAATTATTAACATACTTACATACTAATAGGACATAACACCAACCGACTATAACTAATGTAAAGTTACACTTGTAGATCCTTCAGATCGAAAAATTTATTGGATCCTTCAGATCGAACTACTTACCTGCAAATTATTACAACACAATTTAACGAATTCTATTGCACATTTGAACACAACAATCATCAATTTAAAACAAGGCCGTAAATTTCCCCCTAATTAAATTTGATCACTTTTCCTAAGCTGGATGACACATTAGGGTTTTCGTTTGTTGTAGGTAGAATATGGCGCAAGAACAAATAGAGGAATGGATCGCCGATGGAGGACCACCGACCCCTGACCCCATCATTCAAGTCCTAAGAGAGAGAGTCGGGGAGGAGCAGGACAGGGTTTACGATCAGCCTCCTGGATTTGTGGAGACACCTGAACCCACTCCTACGCCGTTCCTTCAGCTGGAAAGTCTGCTGAATTACATACGGTTCACAGACTGCGCGGAAACTCATTTGGCCAGGAAAACAAACTGCCACGCCGCGATGATGACTGTGATAGAGGTGGCGAAATGGGTACCATCGTACCAACGCATCATCGAGGAGCGTGATGCCCTCCTTGATCGCCAGCAGCAGTGGACTTTCGAGCGCGCGCGCCTGATCCGTGAACGCGATGCGGCGGTGGAAGGGCTGGAGAAAGCTACCGCACAGTTGCCTGCAGAGCCACCTGCGGCGAGGACCGTAGACACTGAGGCGCCCGTACCTGTGACCGCAGAGCCACCTGCGGCGTTGACTGCAGAGGAAGAAGCGGGGGTAGCCAACTCTCCAGCACCCTCACCTGCTCCCGCCCAGGAGCCGGAGGGCAATGCCACCTCACCTACGGGGTCTCCAACCAAGCTGCCAACCACCGAGACCCCACGCCGGAGGACCTGCCGCCTCTACTCATCCTCCTCAGAGTCGGAGATCCAGTGGGTGCCGACACCAACCCACGAGCCGGAGCCAACACCGGGAAGTGAGATGACCGATTCCCGGCCGAAGATAATGGTGAAGTTGACGAGAAAGACCAAGAAGAACCAACTGACCTGCCCCGTGTGCACCCGCCCGACGCCTCGCCTCTACAGTTTTAGATGCCCAGCTTGTAAGGAGTTCTGGCACCGACTCCGGGCCACTTACCATCAAGGCCGACCCATCCCCTCGTGCTCGCAAGACCACACCGGAAAGCGCGATCCCATCGCATGCAGAGGCTGCCGGCGATACCGGTACGAGTTGGCTTTCAGGAAGGCACATCCTTCCGTCACCCTGCCAGTGCCCAGCGTCATCTTCGATGACGCTGGCTCACGAAGGGGCGGAGGATGTGAGCCCCAGCTCACGGATTTGAATAACCAGAAATAAAGGGGGTGAGCAACCCCCATCCAAGCTCCCCTTCCTCCACCACCGAAAGTCAACAGGTCGGAGCGGGCATTGTACCGTCCCCGCTCCAGGGCGCCACCACCATCTTCAGGCGCCCACCACCAGAAGCGCTCATGTCACCTTGACGTCACCGTCCGCCAATCGCAGGCCGCCGCGGAGCCCTGCGCAGTACTCGCCGTTGGAGGGTGGGGACCTCGACAAAGAAATCAACTGGTGACCGCGTGGAGCGGCCATAACCTCCCCAGTCTTTGATGCGAACATCCACGCTCTCTTGCCCCGCTAGATACACGTTTATCGAACCCCCTGTGCAAGTCAGTCGCTGGATCCCCTCAGTAATATTCCGGTGAGAGCCCTGCCGCCCGCGAGTTTATTACTTGAGCCAACCCCCCTGTTCAACCTGGTAAGACTTCGTGACATCCAGCTTGAACACCCATCCCCCAAGAACATCTCAACGCACTACCGACGGATTTCCTACGGGCCCCGACGCTGTGAGTGTAATAAACCAAATATCTATACATTGGCCAATGATAGTTGTGTTCGAATGGTGTAGATGTAAATTCAGTCATAGTAAAGTAAAGAACATTTAGTAGTAAAGTCAGTCAGTCAAGACAAGAGTCAGATATTGTTGAAATTGAATAAAGTCAGTCGTAAAGTTGTATTAAGAGAGAGAGAAAAGGAGAAGTCAAACGCACGTATTTCATGTAAACCTTTTATTTGTATAATTTGTACTTGCTTGCAACCGAACTTAACGTAGAGTCAAAATTACCTTTATTTTCATTAAATCGTTCCTATTAGATTGTACAATTTTGCATTTCTCATTTCATTCACCTTATTCCGTAACAGACAGGTTTACGTGTGAACGCACTCTTTTCGTGCGATCACACCTTTTTAGTGCACAATACATTGATTTAGTGCGACGCATTGTTTTCGTGCGTGCGCCAATTTAGCCGTGCACTCGTATCATTTTTCGTGCACGCTTAGTTCCCTTCAGGAATCGAATTTCCGTCCTTCAGACATAACAATAATATTTCGAAACAATCAGTAATCAACCCTTCAGGTGTTACCTTGATATTGAGAGCCTTCAGCTACCTCCGAGCCGCTACAGCTGTCTACCAGGTAATTATCATTAAATTCATTAAATTTAGATTACCTTTTATTTATGTCAATATAGCCTCTCAACCTATATTTGGATCGGTTTTAAAACGGGCTTACTCGAGAATCTTAAATTCAACGGTGAAGCCCAAAGCTTACACTAGTAATAAATTCCTTAATCTATGGTAAGGTATCAAACCCCGTAGCATGCCTTCTCATCCACTTATGACTCATTCCACCATTTGCGATTGGTAGGAAGAAGGTAACGAAATTTCAACTCGTGTTTTACTTTTTAGACCATACTGAACAATCCGAGAATCCTCGTAAAGGATTTTTGGATCGACGGTAGCCTCTGCGCATCCGTCAACTCGAAATCGACCGAGTATGTTATTGTCTTCTAGATCCTAATTGTTCGATTTTGCCCAGACAAGTCTGGGAACGGTCTTGATGATACAAATGAATTTCATCGTTACTAATGGTTTCCACTCAATGAGGGGCGATGTAGACATCCCGAGAGGCGACAGACTTATTTTGGGCGGTAAGGACGTTGTCGTATGCAAGAGTTCAATCGCTTGCTTTTAGTACTGTACTGCCTAAAAAAGAGCTGGCACTTTTAATTCAGTGCTTGGGAATGAAATTCATTGAAAAGAAAGATGTGCTGAGAGAAAAGTCACACTATATAGAAACGATGATTATTTGACCGATTTATTCGCAACTTCAAGACGGCGAACTCTATTTTATTACATCAAAATTCATTATGTAGAACCAGGGTGCCATTAATGTGACCATTGTGACACATTGTGACAGCAAAGAATTCAGGCGTTCAGTCTTCATAACCCTTAATAAGCCTTAGTTCTTCATAAGTCCAGTCAAGTACCCTTTGGTGGGTGTAGATCTCACTGCCGACACCTGGAGTGTTAGCACAACGACTTTTCCGAAGGTTTTGCGGTTATTTCATTTCTGGAAGTTTCGCAACGTATCATGAAATCTTTCGTCGTCAAAGATGGTGTTTCAGAAGAACTGGCTGAACTTTCAACGAATGAGACTCAGAAAACCCAGCTTTCAGGATGGTAATAGGCCTACGAAATTTAGGTTTTGAGGAACCCTTGAAATGATGAACCTAATCCACGATACCAACCCGGATAATTTAAAAACTGAACATTGAAAGAAAATGTACGTTAGTACGGGAAAATTTTTGCCACGTTGAATGGGCAGTGTAGCTTCCTCTCCTATAGCATTACCAAATACGAAATATGATTTTCACGGTCATATTGCTAGTTTTCTGAGTCAACTAACGATTGTTCACAATCACTTGCGATTATGTTAATGATTTTACACTTTTTCTCATGTACCGTGACTCCTACTGATAGCCAAGTTCAAAACTTCCCTCCAAATATGAGCGAAATCAAACAATCAGATCTTGAGAAATTGGTGTTCAAGTAAAATGAAGTTTGTGCGTTCACTCACAATACTGTCGTCCGATGTTGACGAAATTCACAGAGATCGAGACAAAGGATCAATGTAAAATTTACTACTTTCAACATGGATTGACCTCGTTCTCTTTAACAGCACGTCCATTTGGCCTTCTGAAAAATTTGGATGGCAGCAACCGACTTCTCTTTAGGTGGACAAGCTACGATATTTTGGTTTATTATTTTCAATAATGAACCTTTGGAATCGACCGAGAAAAAATTTGTTTAACAACCCCTCAAAATTTGATGGTTTACGTTTCAAGGTACGTAGAATCCAAAAATCTAATAAAAATTTGGCCGTCCGTCCGCCGTGCGCGACACTTTCCCCACTTAGCATTGACCGATTTTGATGAAATTTGGTATTTAGGCTCCATTTGGGGTCTAGTTGTGTCCCGAAGATTTTGGTTGATGTAAGTCGCTTCTAAGGGTTCAAGAATGAATTTTGAAATTTTGAAAACGCCCTAACTCTAAAAATTTTGATATAAAGGTATTGTTTTTCCTTCAATTTAAGATAGTATAGAATTTTTAGAATTTTTTGAGACCACGCGGAGCCCTGTAGGACAAACCGTTCGCTCCCTATGAGAATTTAAAGGTTGGACGTACGATAAATCAGAAACACGAGTGTGAATCGCAAAAGAGGCCTAATCTCCATTCAAATTATAGCTGACCGAAATACGATCGATGTTTTTCTTCACGTTGGATGGTTGGTGGTTTTGCACACGAGTGATCTATATAGAAAAATAATAAACCATTGTGCAATAACTTGCAGCGTTTTTTTGACATGTGTCTGCTAGGCGAAACACCCAAAAACCCACGCACTGCGCGGTTTCTTGTGTCCTGGCACCATGGTGACACCACTTATTTGATCAGAGGTGGTACAAAGAATAGTTCGTGGAAATCCATAGGTATGTTCCTTGAGTGTCAATACTTGGGTTCCATTAACGGGAACCGAAATAATGATAAATCGTGTAGGATTTTGTGAAAATCATCCCTCCACTCGCCCCTTCCTTAGTTTCGCTAATATCGGTATTCCGATGAAGTGATGAGCAACCGATATGTTGTCTGAGTCAAACAGAAAAGAAACACGCAAGTCGGATGAGAATTTAGGACTAGGTAGCGCGCTCAAGGTATTGTCAAAATCCACATTATTTTCAGTAAATATCCCCCCGTCCTAACCTTAAAATCCAATTCCGAAATTCCAGTCACGTAATGCACATTTACATCGAATTAAATCCACGCAAATCGGTGGGAGATTTAGCTCTGGGCAGAGTATACAAGATTTTGTCATAAACACACTCGCATAAATGATTTTCTTGCGTACTTAGATTCAGAATGGTTTAATTTTTAGATTTAAATGTGTTAATTTTTTCTCCGTCAAGTGTTGTCCTCCTTCACCCCAGATTAATCGCGTAAGAACGCCCAAGTCCAACTGTGGTAAGTCACAATGAGGGCATCGCTTGGAAGAACAATATCTATATCGCTGGAATAAAACACCGACAAAGGTAAATTTTTTAGTACCTACTTAGAGAGTTTGTCTGCTGCATAAATCGGTGCGTATTTATCCCAATAAATGAGCAGCAAAAATGGGTCAGAGGGGCTAAAATTCCACTATTTTCTCAAATTATCAAGTTTTTACTAATTAACTGGTGAAAAAGATGCGAACCCTTCTGTTGGTTTATTATTTTGAATAATGAACCTTTGGAATCGACCAAGAAAAAAAAACGTCTGCCAAGTGGGTGTGGCACATAGCTTCCTCGTATCCATAACCCGATTATATAGATGATCCGATGCATAGTAGTAATTAATTAAGTAAATTAATCTCAAAACACCAATCTCTAAGTACCTTGCACTACCCTCATAGGGGACTATCTACACGCTAATCTGGACAATCCTAGAAAATTTCATCGAATTCGGATGAAAAATTAAGTGAATAGATGTATGTGATTGGATCAAAAAAATACTTAGCCTCGGCTGGGTATCGAACCCGCGACCCCTGGGGGACAGTTGAAGTTACGGCTGCTACAAGTAATTCACGTTTGCGCATGCGCAGTCGCTTCTATCAGTCCGAAGGTGATGATTTCCATAGGGGACCATCTAAATACTAATCTGTAACATCCCTGAAAATTTCATTGAAATCGGATGGGAAATGTAGAAGTTATGGCCGTTACAAGGAATTCACGTTTGCGCATGCGCAGTCGCTTCTATCAGTCCGGGGATGATGATTTTCATAGGGGACCATCTACAACCTAATCCGCATAATCCCTGAGAATTTCATTGAAATCGGATGGAAAACGTAGAAGTTATGGCCGTTACAAGGAATTCACGTTTGCGCATGCGCAGTCGCTTCTATCAGTCCGGGGATGATGATTTTCATAGGGGACCGTCTACACACCAACCCGCACAATCCCTGAAAATTTCATGGAAATCGGACAATAACTTCGTATAGTTATGCGCGTTACAAGGAATTCATGACAGACACACAGACAGACAGACACACAGACAGACAGACACACAGACAGACAGACAGACAGACAGACACGGAACCAAAATTGTTCAGAAAGGTCTTAAACGCAAAACGCGAGTGGAAATTTTGATTTTGGAGAACTTTTTTTTTTCGTCCTTGAAAAGTGAAAACAAAGCTTCCGCTACCTTGGTAGACTCGGAAGCAAAAAGTTAACCCCCTCCCCCTCAAAATTTGTTGGTTTACGTTTCAAGGTACGTATAATCCAAAAACCGAATAAAAATTTGTCCGTCCGTCCGCATTGACTGATTTTGATGAAATTTGGTATTTGGGCTCCATTTGGGGTCTAGTTGTGCCCCGAAGCTTTTGGTTGATGTCGGTCACATCTAAGGGTTGAAAAATAAGAGTCGACAATTTGAAAACGCCCTAGCTCAAAAAATTTTGATATGAAGGTGATGTTTTTGATAGTATTGCATTTTAAAAATTTTTAGAGACCACGCGGAGTTCTGTAGGACAAACCGTTCGTTCCCTACGAGGATTTAAGTGTTGGACGTACGATAAATCAAAAACATCTCTTGCGAATCGCAAAAGAGGCCTAACCTCCGTTCAAATGTTAGCTGACCAAAATGAGATCGCTGTAGGTACGTGGTAGGTAGGTAGTATCCATGGTTGGTAGGTGGTGACAATGGCAAAGCCGAGTTCTTTGCAGAGGAGTGATCTACAGAGAAAAATAATAAACTTTTGTGTAATAATTTGCAGCGTTTTTTTATTTTACAGTTGCGCATCACCAGTGGCTAATACCTCCCACGATGAGATTAACATTTATGGGTTGATCAAAACGTCGGTCACTGGCAAGCTGACCTGAATTTGAATAAAATCGGAAAAAAAATATTTTGAATCGGACAAAAAGATATATCAAATTGATTTGCCTATCGAAAAAATTACGGGACTGACAGGAAACCACGGCGTTCAGGAAGCTCAATACGAACGGGAATTTATGAAAATGTTCGTGATTCAGGCAGTGGAAAACTTGATTATTTCATTTTTTTCGTTCTGAGCAACTCTATCACCATTAAGATTAGCATACCTACCTGGGTTACTCCCTCTCAACACACCCACAAACATCAATAAATAAAGATGAAGAAACAAATTTTCATTGACTAAATCCTGATAATTGCAGTAGAGAGAAAAGGGCGGTTCTGGGCCATAACTATTAATACTACGACCTTTTGACCTTGACCCCTACCCCCCACCACCCCCCACCCTACCCCCCACCGCCCCCTCCCACCCCCTGACCCCTACCCCCACCACCCCCTCCCGCCCCCTGACCCTCCCGCCACCGCCCCCTCCCTCCCCCTTACTACTCCCACCCCCTTACTCCTCCCGCCCCCTTACTCATCCCGCCCCCTTACTACTCCTACCCCCTTACTCCTCCCGCCCCCTTACACTTTCCGCCCCTTTACTCCTTCCACCCCCTTACTCCTCCAACCCCCTTACTCCTCCTGCCCCCGTACTCCTCCCGCCCCTTACTCATTCCGCCCCTGACCCTTAACACCCCCTTTCTCCTTCCGCCCCTTCTGACTCTTTCCTACCACCCCCCCTTACTCCCCTACACCTACCCCATTATTCCCCATACTCCCCCACACCTACCCAATTATTCCCCCATACCTATCTCATTACTTCCCATACTCCCAAACACCTACCCCATTACTCCCCATATTCCCTCTTACCTACCCCACATACTTCCCCATACTCCCTCATACACTTACCCTTACTTCCTAACACTCTCACCCATACTCCCCCATACATACCCCCACACACTCCCCCATACCCCACACACTCCCCCTCACTCCTACCCCTAATTCTCACCCTACCTACGTTTGTCTAGGTAAAAACTATAATTTAAGCTAGCTTGAGAATGGAGCTTCATGATAGGTTAACTAGATGGCACTATGGTCGATCCGTCCTACACTGTAATCATGTTTCAATCTCTATTATAAGTTTCAAAGGAAGGTGAGTACAACTAAGAGAAATGACATTTATTGTCCTGAAAAGGACAGTTCAAAGGATCTAAGGTAAGTACAACTAATTTCTTTACCATTAAGATTCAATTAGTACCATTGTTCGACCCTCTTGGTCGTTGGAATTTCCAACTAAGCTCTATCACCGCGTCAAGGTGGGGTCAATCGATAGAGTTTTTTTTTTTTTTAATTTATTTTTTTTTCAACATGAATTAATATAATTTTATCAAACAATATACAATTTTTTTTTAAATAAACAATATTTGAACATGAACGATAAACATAATGTATTAGCCTAATAGTTTGAGTCATCATTTATATTGTCTTTTTCCCTGCCGACCCTCTCTCCCGAAGGGATTTTCACCGCAACCTTTGAGAGGGTTACTCGGCCGGTCCTCACTACTAGCACCATACAGGATTTACCGTTCGGATACTTGGACCAAAGACAATAAAGGATGTTACATCTCAACTTTTTTTTTTTCTTCAAATTTTTATTACAATTTAAACAAAATTAACAAACGATATTCAAACATAAACGTAAACACAATTTTTTTTAACATTTCAACTTTAACTATTAATTATGAAAAACATATTTACAAACAATCATTTATCATCCAGTCAGCTATTGCTCTACATTTATGGAATGCACATAATGTTGGTGCCGAATTATGAAAAATGCAATGCGATCCTATCGCTAAAGGTTCAAGTAATGAAGATATTTTGGGGCATCCAATACTTTCAACGTCAACTATTCGTAGGTTTCTTGGAACCAGCTGTTGAATGAAGTCAACCTTTTGCTTTCCTTTCACATAGATGATATCATAATTAGAAGAGATGCGATGAAAAATATTTGATAGCTGGCTGTATTCCACATCTCCTTCATCCCACGGAATTCTATGTACATGCTTTACGATCCAATTATTAGCTTTTCGAGCCTTTGGAACGTAAATGTACAATCCCTTGGGTGGTTTGAAAATCCAATGTTGTGCTGAGAAAACATTGTGATCACTCAACGATAACTCTTTAACGATATGCTTCATTTCATTGTTGAAGAACCAGTGGAGATCCAGAACAACCTCTCTCTTTGACGGCATGATGATGACTGAAGGACAATCGATTATGGTACTCCTTTTATATAGGCTTCACGTGACAAATGTCAGTGGTGAAGTGGTCCAGCTGCTGAGGTTCGATGATTCGCTAAATCTCCTTCAAGACGTAGGATTCATACCTACATGCAGTCTGACAACATTTTTATACCATTCGACGAACTATATTGGTCAAAGGGTTGTACTCCACTGATCGGTCGTGAATGATGAGGTAATACGCTGTTGTGTCACCGGGAAATGCTACGCTCGCTTCAAATTCCAACATCACATCTATAGGTCCAGATTTGATGGATTCGCTCTGTTTTGAACAATCCAAAACAACCAAAGTTCCTCTTTCCTTGAATTGGTTGAGTGAAAGTAATGGATGATTGTATTCAACCCCGTAGTAACTTTGTTGAAATGTGGCATACATTCGGTAGAGGACAGAAAATTGATTTCTTTCAAAGTTGATATTCAGATCATCGTATGGGTATGATTTTGAGTTCAAAAATAACTTAACATTGCTCAGATTACAATGGTCGAAACGGCATGACAGTTTCCTCACCGTGTTCTTTCTTCCAGTTTGAAAAGCTAATATTACGTATCTAGGTTTTTCAACTTGAGACGACGTCTTGACGTTCCATACATGCTTCTGGGTGGTCGGAAGTAGAGGGTATTCGTAGAGCTCCAAGCAGCGGAAATCCATTCTTATTACCTTTTCTTTTTGAAGATGACGATGAAGTTCCAGTCGATGATGGTTGTCGAGTGTGAGGTAGGGTACACGCCAGGAGAGGTGAGTCAATTCGATTTTGGCCCGACCTGGTTCGGCTCCTGCAACTCCTTGTGCTAAGTAGCAATTTTCATCTCTTCTCGATCGTAGAAATATCAGTTCTTGCTTGACGTTGATAACTACTTTTTGATAAGATTCGAAGAATCCAAGTAGCATACTGAGGGGTAAACAGACGTTGAAATACCCTTCAGTTGATACGTTGAGAGTATCAGTCACTACCCAACCATAATTTTCAATCTCGTTCTCGGTGCCTTTCATGAACGATGTGTGGCCTTTCATCGATGATGTTATGCCGGGATTCCTCACTCGGTCGATTTCTGTGGCACATATTTCGTAGCGTATCTCATCAAAGAGAAACGGGAAGGCGTTGCTGGTCATTGACATAGTAGCTGGCGGCGGTGGTCCTGATCCATCTTCCTTCAAGAAACGTCCTTGTAGCTCCAGGAAACTCTGACTCGGTAGGGTGAAGAGGTCTTGATGCTGTATGGCGATTCGTATCTCCTGTCCATAGTCCAAGGATGAACCGTAGGGGTAGTGAGTATGATACTCCACCCGTTCAACTCCTTCCTCCTCATTAGATAGGTGCTCTTCAACGTTCAACATGTTGACTCTTCGAGATCCAATTAACAACTGACTGATTTCAGGGTGTGCAGCTCCTTATATACTATCTTCACTGAGCGAAATTCTCGGTATTGATCCAACTATTATGTCTCGAGTCGAATCCCAACCATTTTACGTACGCTCGACCCTCTCCATCTCGTCGCAGTATCTTCTCCACAAGATATACTCTTGGGTACTTGGTCAATTGTAGTTCTTCTTGATAAAATCCTCCGGCGACTAGTTTCTTCTCACTATCCTCCAGGATGTAGGTGGGTGGTACAGTCTTCTTCACTCGAATGATCTTGAATATTTCAGTTGACCACGAGGGAGTGTATCCCTTTTCAAATTCTGCTTTCCTCTTGGATATCCTCACGTAGTCGTCAATCTTGAATTTTGGCTGTTGTTTCTTCCTCTTCTTCGGTGCGAATAAGGTTTTGAGTGCCAACTTCTCTTTTCGTTTTCCTTTGACATCTGCAGGTGCCATCTTAATCGAACTGTGTTTGGTCTTGTTGTACAGTCCAACGATTTCTTCTATGACATTCACCCATTTGTAATGTCCCTGCATACTGAACTGTTTCCAAAGCAATGTCTTCAGAGTGCGGATCACTCGTTCCACTATCGATGCTTTCAGATTGGTGAAGGTAGAGTAGTGGTTGATGTTATGACTGTTCAGTAGCCCTCTCACAGTGGCATTATAGAATTCTTTTCCACGATCAGTTTGTAAATGACGTGGTAAACGTGGTGCTGACTTCTCGAATATCTGCTTGAATCCCATACTGGTTGCTGTGGCTGTCTTGGATTTGAGTGGAGATATCCAAACGAATTTCGATAGGCAATCTATTACAACGAGTATGTATCGATTTCCTCCATTGATTCTCGAATACGGTTGAAGTTCCAGTAGATCTGCTTGCCATAAATCGTCTATTCCTTTCAGAATCACTCTTCTTCTTTTATAGTTCTTCCTGGCTGGTCGATGAAGCTCCTCAATGATTTTTCTCTTGACGTCTGTCATGTTTCGAGTCTTGACACTGAATGATGATGTATTCTCAGATACTGATGTTTATATAGGTCGTGAAAATCACGTTATATGCTGACCCTCCCATCCGAAGGGATTTCCACCACAACCTCAAGGAGGGTTACTCAGCAAAATTTGAGATTTTCTTTTGATACCGTCTATTAAAAACAGTTCCTTACTACTAGTGCCTCATAGGTCTTACCTTTCGGATACTTGGACCTAGACGATTATGAATTATTTTCAGATGAAGTAGTGGGCTTCTTTCTTGGGTAGAATTTCCTAATAATAGCCCATTTCGGATGTGTCCGTTCAATGTTGAAATTCTCTGTTGAACTAAATCTTTTCTTATGTGCATTGGTCGCATCCAGTATCCTCTTATAGGATTGAAGATCATGGTCCCTGATCATTGTCTTTTCCGGATTTTTCATGAAGAGAAGTTCTAATAGTCCGAGGGTGCAATGGATTTGCATGTCTGTTCCTATTCGCATGACATCATCTCTGATAGTTACATAACTGTCTCCCAATGTGAAGCGGTCAGATTCTCTGTGGTAGTGGATTCCATAAAGGTCATCAAATCCTGGTTCTCTATCAATTTTCTTCCTGACGTACTCTGATGCATAATGTCCATATGATGGCTCAACTGGTGATGACGATGCAAATGGTTCTTGAGGGGTTGGAATAATTCTCACGTCTTCTTGCGTTGTCGATCCAGTAGGAGGTTCCTCTTTAGGTGACATGATGTATGGTATCGCAGTAGAATCTGATGAGATATCGGTTTCTTCTACTTTCCTTCCGAATAAGTCGAAAATGCGTCTTGGTCTGGTTCTTCTTTTCCTCCTGTTAATGTACTTCCATGGATCAATTGTAGATGACCCAGCTGTCTGCTCCAATTTCGGCTTCTTGGGTGATGGCGGATTCAGAATAGCTTCTCGAATTGGTTCAAACCTCTTCTTGAGATGTTCTTCTGTGTCCTCCCTGCTCCTCCTTATCTGGTTATACCTCGCTCTAATAGCTTTACGAACCTCAGCGATCTCTCGCTCAATAGATGTTACTCCTTCCATGGTTTGCAATAGACTAACTGATTTATCCTAATTCAGGGTATTATATAGGTATCGAAACCTAGCCTATATCTCCCACTGCTGACACCACACTCTTTGTCTATGACCAAAAACCCATACCTACTAGTTTCCCAACATCTTGAACAAATGTCTTTGAATTTGACGAATGACATATCCATGTTTACATGGTCCTCGTATATCTTTTTCATATTCAACGTATCTTGTCTAAATACAACGATTAAATTGGCACAATCCCTGACCAAATGTTTAGGTATACGACAATAACTTTGGGCTAAATAAAAGCTATCTGTCTTACTATGTCGACCCATGCTGAAGAACATCCTAATCCTATCTTGTTTGTCGCAAGCTACGTCATCAAAAATCATTACGGAATTTGGTTTAGTTTGAGAGGGTAGTGGTACTTCATCACTATTTTCGTATTTGAAGAAGCCAATTTCTTTAGGGGTTCCATGATTCTAGTCAATTGGACGTATTGAGGTTGGTGGAGGGTTCTACTAAAGAGATAGATGTTTTCAAATCTCAATCCTTGAGGAGAGTATAATAGATTGAGCATCAAATTTGTTTTGCCACCATTCGAAGTCGCACACATTATGCACCGTATACTGTTGGGTAGCAGTGAGCTATGCCTTGTTCTATCGGAAGTATTGCCCTCTAACTTTGCCAAATTGTGGACTGGGAGACCGACACCTTGCTTCACCAACTGCATGTTGAATACTGAGGACGTTTGTGAGAGGACCAGCCCTTATATACTATTTGCAACCCACTATTACCATCACCACAACTTGAAAATTTCATCAACGCCCTCCCAAATTCTCATCATAAGTCCATTGCAATAACTTTCACCCCTCCCTTTTTGAGAGACAACGACCTGGTTGCGTACCCCGGGCCCACCCTCGCGTAATGGAACGAGTAAACCAAACATAGGTTATTACAAAACAAATATGAAGGATTGTGAATAAAATCAAAGTGGAAAATAAAAAGATAAAGAAAAAAATAAAAGCAATCCTTTACATAGGTTCCGCTAACCATTGGTTGTTTTACTCGTTCCGCAACCCCCGGGAAATCCCGAAAGATTTCCAGCTACAGTGTGTAGCTTTGGTTGCTCCACTGGTACGCAACCAGGTCGTTGTCTCTCGTACACATTAATTTACTTACCCACCCCTGTGTACATTCGATGATGAGAATTTATAACAGTGATGATAATTTGATAACCTAAGACGATGATAAAATTTGACAGGACCAGCCTGTTTAAAAATTTGATAACCTAAGACGATGATAAAACAAAAAAAAGGACCAGCCTGTTTAAAAATTTGATAACTTAAGACGATGATGAAAATTTGAAAGGACCAGCCTGTTTAAAAATTTGATAACCTAAGACGATGATAAAATTTGAAAGGACCAGCCTATTTAAAAATTTGATAACCTAAGACGATGATAAAATTTGAAAGGACCAGCCTGTTTAAAAATTTGATAACCTAAGACGATGATAAAATTTGAAAGGACCAGCCTATTTAAAAATTTGATAACCTAAGATGATGATAAAATTTGACAGGACCAGCCTGTTTAAAAATTTGGTATGGTGATAATTAAATGAAATTGGATCACTCAGGAGCCAGCCTGTAGTGTCCTAAAGCTAAGGTGGTGATGCCATCATCTAAAATATGTCTCTTATCGTCATTAGGGGACAGTGATATTTTATTGGTCACAATGGACTGTTAATTGTGATTTTTCGATCTAATACGACTACATATGTCTCTTTTAATTGATAGTGATGACAAGCAATCAAGATAGTGGTCGACAGTGATTTTCTTTTCAACTACACACCTTTGCACCCCTTTTGCTCTCTTATATTCTTTCCCATCAATGATCATGGCATACATTTTTGGTCTCAAGCCAACAAATAAATTAATAGGTTTACCCTCTGCTTCGTCTTTGAACTTTCCCAGAACTTTTTTATTTATATTAGAGTAAAGTGGGTGGTCTTGTGGATAATTTGAGGTGTCTAGATGGTTGAGCAGGTGGTTCTTCATGTCTCGATACCAGTCATCGGTTTTTATAGACATGATGAAGCTATCAGTGTCCATATATAAGAGATTAAGTGCATTTGGGTAAAGGGGTTTTAGGACATCATAAAAATAGTTATACATAATTGTTTTGGAAAGATCTAAAATCGCTTGCCCCACAAATATAGGTCGATTGAATGTAAGGGTTGTTTTTCTCATTAAAATGCCGACTAGATTTTCGTTAAAAATAGTTGAATCTACGAAATTAGACTTAGCAATTAGTTTCTCAGCCTGCTGATAGCTAGTTACAAGTCTAAAATCGATTCGATTTCTAATACATTCCATTGTTTTTCCATATACTGCGTTATTATATAATTTGAACTGGTCTTTATCAAAATCGTTGGTAGCTTTCTTTCTTAATTCATTATTTAGTTCAATGTAGGGTTTTAACCAGTTTGACTGTCGGAATTTTAGTGCTCTGTTAATTTTTACTAATTTTATGCCATGATCTAATGCTTGCTTGAGAGCCATGTAGTGTACGACATAGTTTCTCCGACCACCGAGATGAGCCACCAACTTTCCACCAACACTTCCCAACTTCTCAGGAAGGAAGGGGAGATCATTATGGTGATCGTGTAGCTCATCTGGGTAGTCAAGAGAAACATCAAGAAGATATCCATATGGGTCGTCAGCAGTGAGGGTTTCCAGTTTGATTGAATTTAGATCTTCTACAAATGAAAATTCTCCAATGGGTAGAGGCATGGTCATTGCGGTGGAATAGAGCGCATTACAGTCTTGGTAGGCCAGAAACAAGTCCTCTTTATCAGGGTTGTAGCCCTCGATAAAGCGGTTATTTGCTTCGGCCATCCTTCCTGGAACTTGAACTAGTCCACCCCTAATGCCAGCCTCTACCATCAAAATCTGATTATAATCAGTCAGAAGCTCAATTTTGACCTGAGTACATTTGAGCATCGCATCCCAGGTCATCGTTGGAGATGTGAAGTAGTGAGCAGGATCAAGGGAATGGGATTTGATTGTTATATTGCGGAATGATTCAAATATTTCAGCAAGGAGGAGTACATCGATTTTCATGTAGAGATCGCTATACTCCCCCATGCTGGAACAATTGAATACTTCCCAAACTTTCTGTGCATGCTCATATTCTATGTTGGTTATTCCACTATGTCTCAATTTACTGTAAAAATCATTAATTGGGGGTAATTGGGTTTCATTGTATTTTTCCCATGAGTTCATATACTCGTAAGGGAATACTCCTTTCCTTTTCACAAGATCTAATTCATTATTATTGAAAAATTTAGGTAAAATATTAAAATTAGTTAAAGTTTTGGCGAGACCATCTAAACTGTTTGATAAAAATCGGAAGCTATCTAAAAATCTCAATGATATATTTTTATTTACTCTTTTGGAGAAGGTGATAAAATTTTCTGAAGTGGATGCTATGACATCAATTTGTTTTTTGTTGTAGCCTAATTTGGGAATTATGAAGTGGGCGTCAAATCCAGAGAGGTTGTGGAACAGGACGGGAAGGAAGGAGGGGGGTTGATATTGAATATTACAATTACGATGGGCAGCTCCCCGGTAAGTCCCTAGTATGTGACAATGATCACGAACTTTGGGATTTTCCGGGGAACTGAAGGCTTTATTGCACATGAAGCATGTTGTAGCACTATCATATTGATTTTTCTCTACTTGGGATAGAATTGGCATTTTTTTGTTAGAACTATATATTTTACTCACTTCTTCAGCAACATGATTTAAAAATTCCAACAGTTTTTCTACAACGTCTTCCCCTCGATATACGAACAAATCTTTCGGTATTCGATCACTGATGGATAAGAACTCCTCTTGAATATGGACATAAGCACATGCAGAAGTGGGGGTATGCTGATTGTAGGGGTGGGTGTAAGATGTATCTGGGTTTGGGAGGACAGTATGGATATCTTCACACATAGATTCAAAATCTGCGTATACTACATAGGGGACTCATGGATCTACCCACTTTCTCGAATTCCACGTAAGTTTTCTCAGGGATCTTTGGAAGGGCTGGTTTGTTTGAGTTGCATAGGTTTTCATGGGCTTTAATGTCACCAGAATTGTCCGTCTGCTTGTACCACAAACATCTTTTGCAGAGGTTAATCCTACTTACATGAGCAGTTATCTGTGCACGTACTAATTTATTAAAATCTTTAATGTATACATAATGGTTGTTTATAACCTCGCCACTACCTAATTTTTTCTCTAGTAATAATAAATCTCTATGGTCTTCTAGTTCCTGCTCAACAATTTTCTTGGGGTATACGTTATTGTTTTCATCCAATTTAAAAATGTTTATTGAGATATTATTGATTTTTTCACATTTTTTGATGTCATACATTGTGGCAGGGAATCTAATACAGTCGAAATTATATCTATGATTGAGAGTTGTGTAGACTGAAACTCTTTCTGGATGTCTAGGTACACACTTGGCTAAAATTGAATATTTGAAACAAAAATTGTCCTCATTGATCACATTGATACATGCTTTTCTGCTTTTAATTTTTTCTGGGAGATCAATGAACATGCCACCTCTCAGTGGGGAGTACTTATTGATTTTAACTCGTAGACCATAAATTAATGCCAACTTCCAACCACTTTTTTTAACTTCCAACTCGGATAACTCTGTATTTAACTTTTCATTCATTGATCTTAGGATTGAATCTATTTGAGTGTTGTGCAATAATATATCATTCTTGACTTTTAAATTACAATCCATCTCTTCTCCAAGAGAGTTATTTACTAAAATATCAAGAACCAAGTTGAATTTAATCGCCCCATGATCACGAAGAGAGTTTTTGAGGATTTTAATCAATTTTGGTCTTATGTCGGAAAGGAATGAAGGCAGATCTAATGCAAAATTTGATTGTATAAAAAACGAAGCAATTCTATTTGTGAAAGCAGAGATGTAGGGAATGATCTGTTCATCATCAGGAGCATTAGCCAATATTTCTCTAACATTTGGGTCACCACCTTGTCTACCATTATCCACCTCTTGACCACAGTTGATGTTATGTGCTTCAAACAAATAAGCGTTCGAGAAGTTAGCCCCACATTTTTCACACACTAAGTTAACAGAACAGTCTATTTCATGATTGATCCTTTCTAAATTATTGGGGAAATACTGGCCACATTTAGTACAAAAATCTCGATTGTGTCTCACTACTTCATGTTCTTCCCTTTCATCTCTAGTGGCAAAATCCAATCCACAATATCCACAAACATTGGCAAAGTAAGAGGAGAATAAGTCATCTGTGGGAGATATGTTCCTCTTTTTGGAAGGAGAGGGAGAAGATGAACCAGCATGAGTTTGTTCATGCCTCAGCCTCTCCTCCATTGAAGGAAAATAAATCCCACAGAATCCACACAAATTTGAGAACATTGACAACCTATCATCAATGTCAGATGCTGGCCTCTTAAAAATAATGGGTGGAGAAGTATTGGTGGTGGGGAATCTACTTTCTCCACATTGGGTTTCATGGGCTATCAGCGTGGTCAAACTGTCAAATGCCCTCCCACAAAAGGTACACAACTTTGATGTACTAGCCATCTCTAGCTTTAAAGTATTTGAACTAAAATATTTTTATGGAAATTTGTAATCAATTTAACTCAAATTGAGAAACGAGTAAATTATTGAATGAAAAAAAAAAACTGGGAAAATTAATCCACAAACCTCAAGCAAAATAAAAGAATATGAAGAAGTAAATCCAAACAAGGATAAGTGAATAATAACCAAACTTTCAATCAACGGACTGAAAAGAAAAAAAATCAGAAAATTACTAAACGAAAATTGTTTTAGAAAAACTAATAACCAAGACACAATTTTTTATTTTTTTTATTTTTATTTTTTATTTTTTAAATGAAACAGAGAAAAAACCTAATCAAGTGATTGAGGAAAAAGAAATAATAATAACAAAATTTTCAATCAACGGATTGAAAAAAAAAAAAAACTTCAGAAAAGTAGCTATTAAACGAAAATTGTTTCAGAGAAACCAAAACAACGAAATAATACCGGAATTATTTACAAAATAGAAAAAAAAAAACAATCGAGTGATTGAGACAAAAAAGAACTTATCAAGGTCAAACTTGAACAAAGAAAGAAAACACAAAACCATCGAGTGATTGAGAAAAAAAAGAACGTATCAAGGTCAAACTTGAGTGAAAAAAAAAACTTATCAAGGTCAAACTTGAACGAAAAAAGAAAACACAAAACCAATCAAGTGATTGAGAGAAAAAAAAATGACCTATGAAGGTCAACTTGAACGAAAAAAAAAAAACACAAAACCAATCAAGTGATTGAGAGAAAAAAAAAGGACCTATCAAGGTCAAACTTGAACGAAAAATAAAACACAAAACCAATCAAGTGATTGAGGAAAAAAAGGACCTACCAAGGTCAAACTTGAACGAACAAAGAAGTTATCATGGTCAAACTTGAATGGAAAAAAAAGGAAGTGTGGGTTTTTTTGGGGGAGAGGTAGACCTAATTTGCAAACCAGGAGGTAAACTAATGAGGTTACTCACTTATCCCAGAGGAGCAGGGGACGATAGCTGAAGAGCAGGTCTGGAGCTGAAGAGCAGGTCTGGAGCTAAAGAGCTGGTCTGGAGCTGAAGATGAGAGCTGGAGCTTGAAGAAGAGCACTGGAAAACTAGTGAACACTACAAAAGCACGAGCAAGAGTGGGAGGAGGAGAGGAGGAGCAGCTCCTTATATAGGGTGGGAATGGAGGGGGGTAGTTCCTTTGAGAAGGTATACAATTCGGTTAAGAAGGATAACCCTAAAAAATGCGTACTGAGAAGGAATACTTCATCACGGAGAAGTAATACATGAATAAAGTTTGATAGGGGGTGTTTGACTATAGGCATTGAGAAGGAATACAATTTCATTGAGAAGGTATAGAATTCTGTTTAGACGGATAAATTTAAAAATTACCTACCTACTGAGAAGGAATACTTAATTCACAGAGAAGTAATACAAGAAAAAAGTTTGAATTGGAGTGGAGTTTGACTCCAGGCATTGAGAAGTTATAGCATTTTGTTAAGAAGGATAAGCTCAAAAATTACCTACCTATTGAGAAGGAATACTTATTCACAGAGGAGTAATACAAGAAAAAAAAAGTTTGAATTGTTGGGGTTGTTGACTGAAGGTGCATTCAGAAGGAATACAATTTCATTGAGAAGTTATTGAATTCTATTAAGAAGGATAACCTTAAAAATTACCTACCTAATGAGAAGGAATACTTATTCACAGAGAAGTAATACAAGAAAAAAGTTTGAATTGGAGTGGAGTTTGACTCCAGGCATTGAGAAGGAATACAATTTCATTGAGAAGTTATAGAATTTTGTTAAGAAGGATAAGCTCAAAAATTACCTACCTATTGAGAAGGAATACTTATTCACAGAGAAGTAATACAAGAAAAAAAAGTTTTAATTGTTGGGGTTGTTGACTGAAGGTGCATTCAGAAGGAATACAATTTCATTGAGAAGTTATTGAATTCTATTAAGAAGGATAACCTTAAAAATTACCTACCTAATGAGAAGGAATACTTATTCACAGAGAAGTTATACACAAATTAATTTGACCTTGGGGTGGTGGGTGTGGGAGGGGGAAAGGGGGTGGTTGATCTTGGGTATATAAGGGGCTGCTCTTGGAGGCGGCTCTTCATTCTGCTCCTGCTCTTCAAGATGATCTCTCTCTCTCATCTCAACTCAACGCAGCCAACAACCAGAACAACGGAATCTGCCGTCTGTCAGACCTTCGCATTGGAGTTCCCTACGAAGTGCTCTCATTTCAAAGATTGCAAAGTCGGTTTGGTGACACTATCGTGGCTTCATTGATCCCCATTGGCTGTCTTCAAGAAGCTTCCATTAGAGTCTTCCTACCAAAACGGTTCAACGACGTACTCACCGAGGACGAAATTCAGAAGTACAACAACAAGGTCATCAGATCAGTCAACCTCATCTACAGAGGCCTTGTCAACAGACAGCACGACTTGCAATTTGTGTGAAAGGTAAGTTATCATTTACCGCATTCAAATTATGAGTTTCATCCATATTCAACTATCGTAAATATAAATGTTTCATCGGAACTTTTCAGATGGCTTCTTCCAGTAAGCAGTGTTCAATTTGTGGTGCCAACTTTGTCACAGTAAGAGCATGCCAGCTCCACGAATTATCCTGCACTCGGGCCTCTCCACAGGAAAGATCGCCCAGTCCTGCTTCTCCATCAATGTGGGTTACAAATAACGAATTCTCAACGCGATCCACTGATGAAGAGGAGTACTCTGACCCCATGAATAAGGTAGATTCAGTTTCATAGATACTTTCAAGTACCAATTTTAATTTTTACTGCTTACTTACATAATTTTTATGGTCATTTTCCAGACGTATGCTGTGATGCCATCTTCCAGAGAGTCGCCTCCCAGGAAGAAGATGAAAACTTACAGCCCATCTCCTACTCCCTCGTTTGAAGACTACTCTGTCGTCGAATACCCATACCTTTCTCCCTCATACCTTCTTCTGCATCTACTACCTCCATCTCCGTCCGTTGATAGATACTCACCAGTACCAGAAGACGACCAGCCGCTATTGAACAACAGCTTAGATTCAGGGTTTCTTTCGTGGTGTTCCCAATGTTTAACTGACCACGAACACTAATTTTTCTATTCTATTTCATTGTATCGTTTATTCTTGAATTAAAATTTTTCATCGGTCCTTTGGAGGACCAACAAGTTCAATTTATACAAGAGAAGGAAAGACTGAATAAAAATAATTATTAAAAAAAGTGTGTGATTTCGTAAAGAATAAGTTTTTTCATCGGTCCTTTTGAAGACCAACATGTTAAATTTACATAAAAGAAGAGCTTAGTTGGAAATTCCAACGACCAAGAGGGTCGAACAATGTTACTAATTGAATCTTAATGGTAAAGAAATTAGTTGTACTTACCTTAGATCCTTTGAACTGTCCTTTTCAGGACAACAAATTTCAGTACAAATTTCTCTTAGTTGTACTGACCTTACTTTGAAACTTAAAATAGAGATTGAAACATGATTACAAGGTAGGATAGATCGACCATAGTGCCATCTAGTTAACCTATCATGAAGCTCCATTCTCAAGCTAGCTTAAATTATAGTTTTTACCTCATGACATTGCTAGGTAGGGTGAGAATGAGGGGTGAGTGAGGGGGAGTGTGTGGGGTATGGGGGGGAGTGTGTGGGGTATGTATGGGGGAATATGTGCGGTAGGTGTGAGGGAGTATGGGTGAGTGTGTTAGGAAGTATGGGTGAGTGTATGAGGGAGTATGTGGGGTAGTGGGTAGGGGTAAGTATGGGGGAGTATGTGGGGTAAGTTTGGGCGAGTATGGGGAATATGTGGGGGTAAATTTGGGGGAGTACGTGGGGTATGGGGGAATATGTGGTATTTGGGTAGGTACGTGGGAGTATGGGGGATATATGGGGGTAATTTGGGAGTACGTGGGAGTATGGGGGGTATATGGGGTACGTGTGGGGGAGTAGGGAGTGATAGGAACGAGTCGGGGGGG
>CM019167.2:83199072-83250004 GCA_009739505.2 Apolygus lucorum
ACAAACACAAGTTTTGATGTTGCACGGAGCACGAAGTAGACGGGCGTAATGACGGACAAGACTGACTGCTCGGTCTTACAGCGAGCTGCTTATATAGCGTCTAGCTGCTGATTCAGCAGCTAGGCATTATTTGAAATGATGGAGGGAAAGGTTATACATAACTCCTCCCCCTAAGCTAAATTTTGGGGATACAAAATTTTAAACATTCGTGTTCCGTGTTACAGCTTGAGATATTAGCATATAAGTAACATTATCGTTAACCTTGAATGATAATTACAGGGATTAACATAGAACGATTAGTATTATAACTAACACACATAACATAGAACATAAAATGATAGTTACGGAGATACAATGAATTTTACATAAAGAAATTATAAATAGTGACATTATAACTGAATACTGCATGGCGGGCACGATGTTGTCGCACTGTGCAGTATTGTGGCATTTTGAATATTGTGTAGGCATTCGGCGTTAAACGTTCACGGAGAGGGTCTTTCTGTGTTTACGATATTGAATGAGAGTGGATTGCAAAGGAGGCTAACATTACATACAAAAGTACCGACCAAAGGCTGGGCATTGCCACATCGGAGAGGGAGAGACTTTTGATTGGTCTTGCGTCTTCTAGTCTGACATGTGATAAGTCTAGGTTTCTTAGGTAAATTTCGGTTTTGGGCGATTGTTGATGTGAGATTTGAAGTTAATGTTCCTGACTATTAGAGGGGTTCCTGATACACTCCTATGAGCAGCGAATAGGGTACGGTTGTGATAGGAGACATCCTTGTTGCTGGGTTTCAGGAGATACACTCCCTGCAGGTTGTACAACTCTTTACCGAGTTCGGAGGTAGCGCTGAGTACATCCCCAAATGGGAAAACAAGTAAGTACTGGTTTATGGTTGGTAATAGGGTTATATAATTTGACGGTATGGATAATTTCGTGTACTCGCAAGATTTAGTAGAGCTCGTCTGTAGGAATTCGGTCTCGCACTTAGGGTCTGTTTCTGTAGTGAATGACTGGACACAAATGGTAAGAAGGCTTGCTGGGCAGATGTCTCGCAAGCGATACGTCGTTCTGGGTTTTAGATAGTAACGGACGGTGGGGACAATTGTCATGTATCCGATTCGAGATTAGGTTGGCAAGGATTCCAATAGTACAGATCAAAAAGTCGGGGATCAACAATTGGAATGTCTAAGAAATATATTATTTCGTTAGTTCCTACGAAGCATTGAACTTGATGTGGGATTGGATTTTCAAATAGATTTTGATCGGTGTGGTCCAAAAATCGGGCCCCATAAAAATTCTGTTAGTCGGTTTAATTCTTGTTGTAATGAGTCTGAGTCGAGGATGCTAGGGTGAAGTTTACCCAATCCGAAAAAATGTGAGGGAATTTTCGATATCTTGCACTAACTGTTAACAGGAGACCTAAACAGATTTGGAAATGTTCGAGCAGGTCGTTGGTAGCTCGTATATGTGTGATTTCATCCCAACTTTCATGTTTTAAGGGCTTCTAACTCTTTGGACAGCTGTAAGTTATTATGATTTATAACTTTCATTGTTTCGTTGAAGTTTTGGGCAAATGCTAGGTTATAGAATATTGGGAATTAACTTGAGTCTGGAGGTTTTCTTGATTTTTTTTGTAGGTGGCTGATTATCTTACTATATCTTTCATCATCTTTTAGCGTCCATATTACCGGTGACGAACTTTATTAAAGAACCTATGCCATCAACAAGTCCTCTCCTTGATCGTTTTGTTTACTCAATCTAAGGTTTTTGAGTTTATTATCTATGGTTTCCAAGGTATGGTTGATGGTAGTGGAGAGCATATCTGTTCTTTCAAGGTAGGATCGTTCCGAGCGGATGACGTTAGTCAAGATTGTTTATATTGTTCACGAATGTTAAGGATCTTTGAGGGTCAGTATGTTTAAGTCGTAAAAATGCGTAATAGTATGGTATCCGTCGACAATCCTGGCGGGTTTCAGTCTGACAAGAAGTAGTCCCAGGGTTTGATGTAATGTTGGTCGTATCTAGCTCCATCGATGGTGAAAGTACGGTCAAGAGTCTGAAAACAAGTGTTAAAGTAGAGAAACCCTTGAGGATCTCGGAACACATTTGCTGACGCAGATGGGGAATATCGTCTTGTGCGAACGAGAGGTTCCCCCTTGCGATAAGGTTTTAGCAAAACTGACACAAAAAGACTCCACAATCGTCCGGAGTTCGTTTGTTGAGGGACGTTAGTCAAATGTATCGTTTCCCAATTTTCTGAATCAAGCAGGGTTCCTCTTTTTTCGAGATATGCGAAAGCCAAGTAGGATTGTATGTTCTCTAGAATTTCTTGGCATAGTTTTCTGCCGTCTTGTTTTTATTCGTTGTTGAGAGAGAGAGAGTCTAAATAGAAGATTTGTTTTTTCTTTATGTTTATCGCTACTAAGCTCCAGTGGTTTACTTTATGAATTGGTACGATAATCAAGTCTTTAAGGAAAATATCGGACCTCTGAGTGAATTTCCTCGTGTTGTCATAGCCACCGATTTCCAATGCTGGGTATAAGAAAGAATTAAAACAGAAGGTCGAGAGAGATTGTTTGACGTTTCTACTCCTTTCGTCTATCAATTCCATGTAGAAAATTCACTATCATGTCGTCAAGCCAGTTTCCTGGTTGTAAAGTGAGGAGATTTCCCCTAGTGATTCTGAGACCGACTTGTGCGCGAGCGTTTCTGAGGAAGGGAGATTTTTATTCCAAGCATTCTGAATTTTGGTTTCATAAAATTTCCGGGGAGTTTTAACATTAGACATGTGGGTTTTTTCCTTCGTGTTATGGTGACGGGGGTAGTATCTTGATGGTTTTGAGAACAGGGTCAATTTCGGTAACTTCTTCTTTGTTGAATTTTGCCTTGGTTTTGCTTTGGCGTTGAACGTTTTTTATGAATACTTCAAGAGGGAATTTTAGGTGGATCAGTCCGATTCGTGTTTTTGTTTCTACAGCCTTCTCTTTTTGTTCTTGAAATTTCGCAGTCATATGTGCGTATAGGGCTTTAATTTTATCTTTATGTTGATTAAGATAATCATGGACGATTATTTTATTCACGTCAATGTCTGATAAAGGCCTATTGTTGATGTGACCATAGAGTAATTCGAAGGGGGTTAATTTAGATACAGAATGGATGGAGTTATTATAGGCAATGATGGTGTAATTCATTTTTGCTCGGGTATTGGAACCTTTAAACTCTTTTTGGTTGTTGAGGAGCCTCATATGTTCAATTAACGTGGAATGGAATCTTTCGATTATTCCATTGGACTCAGGATGTTGGGACGAAATGAAATGGATATTGATTCCATGTAGTGCCAGGAATTCTTTCACTAAAATGCCCTGAAATTCGGCTCCGTTGTCGGAAATTACGCTTGTGGGGAGTCCGTGGTGTGCGAAGAATTTTGTTAGGCCATTCACGATTTCGATACTGGTAGAAGAGTTTATAGGGTATGCTTGTGCATAACGTGAAAAAGCGTCGATTATTGTGAGAAATTTAGAATTTTCAATGGTAAATTTGTCTATATGGAGGATTTCTAGGGGGCGTGACGGAGTAGGAGTGACGTTGTACTTTAATTTGAGTGGCGTTCGTTCGTATTTGCAAGTCAAACATAATTCGCAGTTGTTTATGAATTTTTGTATGCTCGTCTTCAGGTTAGGCCAATAGTATTCTCGTTTTAATCGTTCGTAAGTCTCTTCTATACCACGGTGGTTCGTGTTTCCGTTATGGTATTTGGAAATTAGGTTAACCTGTTCTGACTCTGGCTGAATGTCGATTAATCGTTGTCGTACTTAGTGAGGTTGATTTCGGAGTGGGTGAAATGGGTAGTGACGACCTTCACCAGTCGTTCGTATACGTTTGATTCGAAATAGATGCCGTATTTTACCTTCGGATAGACATACTCCTTCATGAATTTGATCACCTCGGATTCGAAAGTCGAGTCGTGCAATCTAACCGTAATTCGTGTTTTGGTGCCAAAAAGTTTCTCTATCTTGGGGGATCCAAGACAGGGTGGTTTACTACTATTAATATAATTTGGTTTGTGCAGTGATTGATGGGCAAGTCACGGATGGGGATTGTAGCAACGGTGTTCCCAAGGAAATTTGAGTGAACCGTTTGTCCAGAATCAGTATGTTTGGAACAGGTAGAAGCAGTTTCCGTAGTTTCCCCTCCCTCCATAGGATCAACGTTCACGACTACTGAATTGTCATCATCGTCAGAGTGTGTGGATTGGGCAAGTTGACGGACCGAATGTAGGTTAATGGCTCCAGGATTTGGTTCTGGTTGAATTCTGGAGAGTGCATCGGCATTGGTGTTAAGGGTACCCTTCTTATAAATGATCTCAAAATCATAGGCTTGTAGTTTGGTTTTCCAGCCGAACAGTCGCGAACTGGGCTCTTTGTGAGAAAAGAGCCATTGTAGGGGGCGGTGATCGGAAAAAATTGTAAACCTACGACCAAAAAGGTACGGTCGGAAGTAGCCGACAGCCCAAACGATCGCAAGTAGCTCTTTCTCGATAGGGGAGTATTTTTTGTTCTGAGTCATTGAGTGTGCGGCTGGCGTAAGCGATAGGTAAGTCCGCGTTGTCTGTGACTTGACTGAGAACGGCCCCTAATGCAAAGTTACTAGCATCTGTCGTGAGGCGGAAAGGTTTAGAGAAGTCGGGGTACTGAAGGATGGGGTCGTTGGTTAGGAGGTCTTTGCATGTCTCGAAACATTGTTGGTACTCAGGGTCCAGTGTGTTGATGGCCACACCTTTTTTCAGACATTTAGTCATAGGTTTAGTTATGTTAGCAAAGTCCTTGATAAACTTGCGGTAATAACCGAGTAGACCTAGGAATCCCTTGATTTCTTTAGTGGTAGATGGGATAGGATAGTTTTTTATGGCGGAAATTTCATCGGGGTTTGGTTTGACACCTTGAGGAGTTACAATATGACCAAGGTACTTCTCGTCTAAGGAAATCCGTTTTATCCATTTGGATCTTTAAATTAGCAGTCCTTAGACGTTTTAAGACTGCCTCCAACCGATGGATATGCTCCTGTAACCTGGTGCTGAATACAATAATATCGTCCAGGTAAACGCAACAATGTTCGTTGGCGATACCGCGGAGGATATTGTCCATAACACGTTGGAACGTGCTTGGGGCATTGCGCAACCCAAAGGGAACGCGCGTCCACTCGAGATGTCTGGTCGGAGTGCTGAAAGCCGTTTTAGGAATGCTTTCGGGATCCATTTCTATTTGGTGGAAGGAACTTTTAAGGTCGATAGTGCTGAAGTATGACATCTCCCGAGTTTGTCAAGTAACTCCGAGATCTGTGGGAGCGGATATTTATCCTCTATTGTTTTCTGGTTAAGTCCACGAAAATCTACGACAATTCGGAAACTTTGTTTCCCGTTGCTATCTTTCTTTTTTGGAACGATCCAAATTGGGGCGTTCCACGGACTCTGGGAATTTCGCACGATGCCTTGTTGGAGTAGCTCCTCCATTTGTCTGTCTAGTTCTTTTAAGTGAATTTCCGGAAATCTGTAATTTTTGGTATAAACGGGTATCTCGTCTGTTGTACGGATGACATGTTTAACATCGCTAGTAAAACTCAACGGCGTACCTTCCTGGTGGAATATGTCGGAGTATTTAGTTACAAGGTTTATGATGGCGAATTTTTCTTCCTCGTTCATATGACTGAGGCGAAGAAGACTGACGTCAAATTTGAATTTAGGCCTTTCGAAATTATTTAGGTTTGGATTCTCTGTATTGGGTATTGCGCCTATTTCTTCCACCGTCACTGGAGAGGATTGAACAAATTTTGCAGGAGATTCGCTGGTGTTTTAGGGCATGGACGTAAGTCTCGAAATTCCTAACTCTAACTAGACTTTGAGGGATTTCTATACTACCTGATTTGTGGTATGGGACAATGGCGTACCCATTTTCCAGATTATCGACTGTCAGGCGAATTTGTTGGATACACCTGCTGTCAATGTTGTGTACCTCATCTAGTTCGAGGTTCAGAAACTGAAGGGGAATTTGGATTCGTGGGGTTTTAAGTAGGTTTTGTTGTAATCTATCGAGGCTTCTATAACTTTCAGATTTTCTACTCCGAGGAGAAGATCAAATCTGGAGTGGAATTTAAAAACATTGAATTGCAACTGTAGGTCGTTTACATGAAATAGCTCGCTACATGGTACCGTGGCGCTAGATGCAGCTAGGGATGTTCCATGTACGGTTGTGACCAAAAAGGGGTGTTTTTCGGATTGAACGGAGAAATATTTTTTGGCTATTTCGGGGTTAATGAAACTAGCGGAACTTCCTGTATCTATGAGAATTTTAAGGTTAAATTGTGGCAAAACTATAAAGGGCAGTTCGCTAGTGGGGCGACAGTTTAGCGTCATCAAGTCGTATACGACGGGTTGAGGCTGATTTCCTCTAAAAAATGTTCTTGGGGATCTGGGACCTCATCAGTTTGATATTCAATTTCTGGATCGTATTCTTGGGTGCCTAAATTCTCAAGCTCCTGTACGTCAGGCTCCTGCAAAGGCATGAGTTGATGCTCCCCTAATTGTTCTGTACCACTGGTGTCTATATTGTGGAAATTTGGATTCGTTGTCTGCCATGACATTGGCGTCCACTGTTTTTGAAAGTTTTGGTTCGGTTGGGGGTTCTTATTAAATTGGTTAGTTTTACTGAATTGATTGTTTGGGTTTGGGCCCGATGGTTTTGGAGGATTTCCTTTGTTCATCGGTCCAGAGCCAAAACGGGGATTTTGGAATTGGTTTTGACGTGGGTACCTGAAAGGGTTGTTTTGGTAGTTCGGGTTGTAACCTTGGAACGAAGGCCTTGGTGAGTTTTGGAAATAGGGATTCGATCGATTTTGAGCGTTATTGTGGGACGGCTTTTGAAACGGCCCAGAGCTTGATTTAGGGCGAGTATTTGTGGTTGACAAGAGTTGATAGTCATTGGTCATCCACCCTAAAGCGGTGTTTAAATCAGCCGGTTGTCGGGTTCGAAGGACGCTACCAAGGGGTTCCTTTAAGTGTAAGAGGAAACACCTTAGTGCCAGGGCTTCGTAATGCCGTGACATGATAACCGCGTGACGAGGATCATGGGCATTAAGGTAGGCAATAATTTTGTTCAACGTTTGTCGAACCCTACTGTGGAATTTGAACGGACTCTCTTGATCTGATTGCCGTAAGTTGGTCAGGTCGATGTTGAGGGTAAAAATATCCCTCTTATCTGATTAGGCGTTAAGCAGCGCTTCTCTCAGTTGGGGGTAACTCGTTATATTTACAGAGTTGAGTGTGGTGGAAGCTGGAGGATGAATTTTGGCTTTAATTCCTGCCAAAAGCATTACGTTTTGAAAATCATCAGGGTTCAAATTGTTGAAGAACCTATCCTGTAATTTTTTGGTGATATCCAAGAAATTACTCAGTTCTTCGGGCTCACCCGAAAAAACTGGGATCAGATCTAGGTGTTCTTTCCTCAGAATCGGAGCACCTGGTCGATTTTCGGGGCCATCGCCACCCTGGTTTGCTAAACGCAACAGATTGAGAGCGGCAGTAGCCTCGTTCATCCTAGCTTCCTGTCTGGCAGCTAGTTCGCTCTGACTGGCAATAACTTGTTGGGCGGTTTCCAGTGTTTGTGTGAGGCGGGCAATTTGCGCCTCTGGGGTCTCGAATTGAATGTTAGCTCCTTCAGCCATAGTAAAAGGATTATTTACTGTTTCAAAATTCAAGGAATTTACCGGTTCAGATTTTTCTAAGGTTTCGGATTGGACGTCCCGATGGAGGATTCCTAAACGGTGGACAATCCTATCGGTGACGTAACGTTTAAAATCCTTAGGAATTTTGAAAGTTCAACTGGTGCCAAATACACAATTTTGCCAATAATTGAATGTAAAAACGGGACAGACAAAAATATCCTTAATGCTAAGACAAACAGGTGAAATGAATTATCCTTAATGCTAAGACAAAACAAAAATAAAAATAAAAGTTGTTATCTTGTAATGCGAAGAGGAAGATCGTGGCGTGTGCTCAGGTCTTGTTCTTAGAATTGAGCTACGGGCGTCTCGGCTTCACGGAAGGAATGTGTTTAGGTTTGCGTTTGCGTTTGCGTTTGCTTGATAAGGCTCACCTGGTTGAGTCCTGGATTGAAAGTAGGTAGGTACTTACTTCGATGTTTAAATTCGAGCGAAAATTGGCTCGTTTTGAAATATAATTATCCTTTTCAGGAAGAAATTTTCTGATTTCTTTATAAAGTTTTGTTTAAAGTTTTTCTTTGATATCTTTGTAATTATTTGGAAGTTAAAGATTCTATCTTAAGAATCGGAGAGAGACAAGTTCCGTTCGATATTTGTTCTTTACGGATACTTGCGATTTTACTTGTGTTGTTGTGTTGTAGTGTCCGTTGAAGTTCGATGGAAACAAGTTCTGTTCAGATGTTCGTTCTTTGCAGAGACTTGGAATCTACGAAGAGTTGAAGTGAAATTACTTACAATAGGACGAAGTACATTCCGATCCGTATTGTAAGGAGTCAGCCTTGAGTCGTTGAAGATGCACTGGTCACTTTTCACTGGTCACTGGTAGAACGTAGGTCTTCGTTTTATTTCCACGTATTCGTCGTCGGAAAAAAACTACGTCGGTACGACTGCGCCAGAAACGGAATTTGCCCAGAGAAAAGTGTTTTTAAAAAGCGATTTTTATTCACAACACAAAAGTTATTAACAACACAAAAGTTATTAACAACACAAGTTTTGATGTTGCACGGAGCACGAAGTAGACGGGCGTAATGACGGACAAAGACTGACTGCTCGGGTCTTACAGCGAGCTGCTTATATAGCGTCTAGCTGCTGATTCAGCAGCTAGGCATTATTTGAAATAATGGAGGGAAAGGTTATACATAACTTATATATAAAAAAGGTCTTAAAATATAGCTAAGTATCACATTATATGAGAAAAGTAATAAGAAAAGTAAGGAGGTACGAATCAAGAATGAAATTATACAAACTTACGTATAAAATCACATCACATAGTAAAAATATGAGCTTATCAAATATCTTGGTAATTCTTTGTTAAATCAAGGCATGTTTACAACATTATAAGCGAATCAAATAGCTGAGATCTTTTTATACTGTTCGTGTATAAATTAGAAGTAAAGAAAATTATCACATGAATCCTAAAAGCTTCTCTAAAATCCCATCACTTTGTAAGACTTGAGACTAGCTGTCATATGACTTATTTGTAAATGCAAGTTTACCTTTTTGTGACAGAAAAATCTGCTAATAAGAACTAGAAACTCTATTGAAAATTGTAACTACATACTCGAGGTAAAACAAAAACGCAAATAATCCCTCTCATTGATGACAATGTCACTTTCTGTGGTACGCCTTGAAGCAGTTGCTTTTCTGTGACAGACATAGATGTACTTTGCACTTATTGCAGGTCCAATGTGTCCTGCCATGGCAATTATTGTTTTTGCATCTTGAAGCAAACGATTTTTCATCAAAGTTTGGTTCATGGAAGAATCCGTCGAATCGAATGTCTTCAATAGGACGTGTTTCAGTAGAGCCCCTACGAGAAGTGGTTGGAGTAGAACCAGGCGATGAATTAGCTGAAGAAGGCCTTCCACGTTTCTTTGATGTGGTTTCTGATTTTATGAGTGACTGAGCCACAAACAAACGAAAGTGGAGGAGGTCTAATCTTTCCTTCTTCGGAACTCCCTATGCCTGAACGTCTCGGGTATACTCCAACCATGAATTGGCGAGAGCCATATCTGCTCCATGATTGAACATCCTCAATGGCCATTTCTTTGTTCTTATAAATGTTCGGTACAGGGCTAGAAGGAAGTCGTGTTTATCCACACCACCCATACTTTTGTTATATTGAGCTATAACTTCGGGCCTTAGGACGTCAACATGTCTTTAGATATTCCACACCAACGTTTGACAGTTGAGACTAACCCTTTTCCAACATAATTTGATGCCATATTTACAATTTTGTTGTCAAGCCATTTCAAATCAAAACACCATGCTCAGAAATTTTCTCCATCATACTCCCCCTATCTTTCTTCTTCAGTTTTTCATCAGGGATGGCAAGTGCACAACCTGGGAATCTATTTTGCCTCATTGTCCCAGCCGCATAAATTTTCAATTCTGAAAGTTTCGTCAGTAAGTTGTAGCTATTGAAAAAATTGTCAAAGTACAGTTTGTGTCCAGGTTCACTGAGCCTCTTGGATAAGTGGAGTACAACAGATGAAGACATTCCGTACTCATCTAACATCTCCTTGTCAAATTCTGTGGTGGCCCCTTGGTACAGAAGGAAGTCATAGAAAATACCACTTGCCCCACACAACATAAAGTTTTTTATCCCCCATTTTATTGGCTTGTTTTGCATAAATTGTCTCACGTTGAGACGACCTTTGAATGGGATCATTTGTTCATCAACACACAAAGATTCCTCTAATTCCAGATTCTGGCATCGAGCACGGATTGAATCAAAAAGTGGTCTGACCTTGTAGAACCGATCCTTGTTGTCAGTAGGAATAGTCATATTATCCACAAAGTGTAAGCAGGTCCGAAGTTTGAAGAATCTGTTTATGTTCATCGTTGTTGGAAAAATTGAAATTCCCAAGAGACTGTCCCAGTACATCCTAATTCGAGGATAGTTCAAACAACCCATCAATATTTGCAAGCCGATGAAAGACCTCATTTCAGCTTTATTTGTCATCGGGAATCCTTTGACATTCTGCTGTATAGCATACAAGTTTGTACACTCAACCATGATGTCAATCAGTTCTGGCGTGATGTATTTATTGAAGGAGTAAAGAATTGTAAAGAACTTTGTATTGTAAAGAACTTGGAGTAAAGATGTACACTATCGTGTACCACCATTGACAGTGCATTGGACAAGTTGAGTCACCGTGTACACAATGGTGTACACGACTTTCTGCCTAGTGATAGAGCAGTGAAAACAAATTTCTGTGAAGAGTTTTTGTGTTCTATCTTTTCAATAAACATCATTGAAGACACATACCTGTAAATTTTGAACAAAGACGACGTGGAATCCTTTTTTTCCTGAAAAAACGTGGCGTCAAACAAGGTGGTGCTCACACCTGTTGAAAGCAGCTGTCTGAAAACAGTGTTGCCACTTTCTTGTGACACTAATGAGGATAAAAACGTATGGAATTAACTCATGGAACCAAACTTGCTGTGAGAAGAGCCTCTGTTGGGAGAAAAATGAACTAATAAAACTGCAGCAAGCTTCCAAAGTGGGTGTACACTGTAGTGTACGCGGTGACCGAAAGTACATCCATCATGGTACATCCTGTCTCGACTATTAGCGATACCAAACTGAATTGCCTATTGACGTAGGGTTCCCGAGTCCCTAGTCTCGATGTGTATGGTGGGTGACATATTCTTAGGACTTCATATACCGGTAACCCAAACCGGGTCTCAAAACCTCTCGACAGTTCGGGAACGTCGTTGTAGCGTTTGAGGGCTGCTATCACAGCTTCTTGATGCTTCGCCGCGGAAAGCTCGGGTGAAAAGTCACGCAACAACCCGTACTCTGACGAGCCGGTTCGCGTGCTCTTAAACGCCAGCATTAGCTTTTCACTGCCGGGCCTGGTCATCCACGGGCAGAGGCCGCCTAGCACTTTTGAACAGTCGTCCCCTGCTCGGCGCAAAGACAGGGGGGAGACTGCAGATATGGGGAGGGGCATCACACCCTCAGCCACATCTGACCCGGAAGAAGTTAGATTTATTTAATGGGTACCGAGGTGCATTATGCCTCCCTCTCCTGTACCCCCTTAATGTTAGGGCACCGGCTCATGCCTCTGACAGGAGTAGAGCGGTTAGGGGGCAGGTACAAATTCTCTGCTTCCGGGCCTGTTACCTGGTCGGGCTTCTGGGGATAGCAGTAAGGCCGTAAAAGGCTCATTACTCATCTCAAATACCAGTACCACGGGCGAGGGGAGCCCCAGGCTACAGATGCGCTGACCTCGGTCAAAGCATCACCTGCCTGCCCCTCAGTAGAGGTTGGATTCGTGGTGGTCGTGGTTGAGCAAACCCTACTTCATGGGCTTGTACCAAGAAGGCTACAAGGGGAGAGATGGCCTCCTCAAGGGCTTGCCCCTTGAAGATGTCTCTCGGCATGTGAGTTCTGTTATGAACTCGGGCACCAACCTGTCTAGTTGGTAGAACCTTAGCTAGAAGGTTCGGCCTTACCTGTGGTGTTAATACAAACAGGTACCTAGAGGAGCTGACAGTCATGACTAGCTCCCCTAGGGCTCTCGTGTGGTGAGTTCCTTCCACTCCCTCGATCACCCTTCTAGGGTTTTCGGGGTTTCATCTATCTGCTTGCAGATGGAGGGGGTTGCGAAATCCAGTTTGGATCGGCTCTCCCAGAAATCAAATAGTAGTTATTTGTTCTCGCAGTGATTTGCGGCGATTCCCACCATATCTGATACGAGGGTCCACATCTTCTTCTTTGTGATTAGCCGGTTGTTTATTTGGAGTTTTACTGAATTGTACTTGTGAATCAGGCGGAGCGTCCGACTTCTGCTCCAGATCATTTGACTTGCTGCATGATGGTCAATGTTGAGAAACAGCTCTCCATCTTCTAACACAACTTCTTGCGTTATTCGGTCCGACGGGATCTCCCTCACAGCTGTTGGACTGCTAGTTTGATGAAATTGAAGAAACTCGGACATCCCTACAACAATTTACGAGATAATATGATACGATTATCGAAATTACATACCCTAACTAAGATATTTTTGATACACAATCCAACATTCTATCCATGTAGGTAAGTACCTACAACAGTGAAAGGATAGCTAAAAATGTAATGAGCAAACGGTAATATCCTAATTTGCTTACCTTCCATCGTCCTTCAGAACAGAAAACTTGCGAACTTCCTGTAGCGGATTTCAGTCCAGCACCTGCAGGAAGTAACAGTAATCATGAATATAATAATAATAATAAACGTTTATTCACACAAATGTTACCGTAGAGGCGGGTGACTTGGAACACTTTTCAACTTTCAGAAGCTGTAGTTTGAGTCGTATTGCAGATAAAAATTTGATCATGGTCTTAAAAGGTCGAAGGCTATTCAGAGAACATAACCATACAAAAAAAAAAAAAAAATTTTTTTTTCACGTCCAAGTAATTTATTTTTTTTTTTTTTTGATTTGTGCCTGTTCCAAGTCATCTGCAGAGTCGGGTGACTTGGAACACCGTATGAATTTCGTTGTTTTTCAAGTAGTAAGAGCTCATTATGACTTGGAACAGTATCTGGAGTTTTAAAAAAGATCAATTTAGGGTTTCAAAATTAAAAAATGTTTTTGTTGGAACTCGAAAAAGTAAAAAAAACTCTTTATTTTAATATTAACAGGAAATTTGCAGGTTTTTGTTCGTTTTTTGAACGATAATCACATTGTTTCTTATTTCAATCACATTGTTCTTAATTATTAAGACTAGATTATAGGAAACAGTGTCTTAAAAAATTCCATCTATAAAATGGAGTCAATCTCTCCAATTTGAGGAATTAACCCTCGGTTCCTACGGTGAAAATTTCGGACATACTTCCTACCGTGGGGTACTCCCAGTCCCCCATCCAGTTTTCCAGGGTTTTTCAACTCTTCTCGGGTTTGGAACAACATAAACACAACAATTTGAATAAACAGTCTTTATTTCAATTTAAAATCCTTTGGTTAACGAATTATAGAGTTATTATACAGTTAATATAAAAATTACAGAATTCTAGAGAACAACAGACAAGAGCCTCTTTAAAACTTTGAAAACATATATTATCTATCTAAAGGAAATTTTCAGTCTTTCTGACTTAGCAATTGGCCTGCTAGAATACAGACTAGAGAGAAACTAGAATAGGTTTCTGACAATCACAAATGAAAGATAAAACAAACACAAGTAAGAAAGCAAATAGAACAATGAAACCTATATACAAAATAAATTCAATCTGAGTCGTCGAATCTCACCTGACAATGTTGACACACCCAAATAGTTTTGTAATGTTCGGTGCAAGTGGCTTTCCTGCAATTTTCACAGGAGATTGTAGTTTTCCTGTCTTTGTTCCGAGGACAAAAATCACACCTCCTTCTTTTCCTGGGCTGTTCACTAGGGCTTTGTGAGCATGATGGTCGTTCTTCTCCATCATCAAGACCGACTACGCTTCTAATGTCTGCTCGAAGTGTCTTGGGCAATCTCGTATTGTAAATTCGAGCTCTCATGTGTGGTTCCGCAAGCGAATAACCCAGTGATTTCAAGAAATCAGCTCGAGTGCAGGTATTTCCTTTTAGTTTGTACAACACATAACTATTTATTCCAGCTGTGTCAAGAATGCAATGGAAATACCTCATGGGCCATCGCCGAGATGATCGTTTGGTAGTGTATGAGTGGCAAAGCTTGTCGTAGACGTCTACACCCCCTTTCGTCAAATTATAAAACTCTATTATTTCTGGTTTATTGGACTCAGAATTTATTTCACCATCGTCATGCATGGTAGATAGTAGGATTACATTCTTCTTCGGTTTTTGGTTGTAAGCAACCATCATTTTATCTGGCTGATACAAGAATCTTGAGGTCATTGGAGGTATTCCATTTGTTGAAATGAATGAAGGCGGTATTTCTCTCTTGTTTTTTCGGAGTGTCCCAACCAGCGTGAGCTTGAGCTCTGATAGCATATCTGCAAGCTGAACTGAGCAGAACCAATTATCTGCTGTGATGTTGCGGTTGGTGTTTTTCAAATTTTGTGCAACATTCAGCACATACCGAGTAGGCTTCATTACACCAGTTTCTTCAGAGATAGTACCTTTTCCGATGTAAGGTATTCCTCCCAAAAAATAAAAAGTTCTGGCGTCAACAATGGATATAATTTTCAGCCCATATTTATCAGGTTTTGCGGGGATGTACATTTTGAATGGGCACCTACCCCTAAAGCTCAGCAACGTTTCATCAACTGTCAGATATTCGGATGGGGTATAGTACTTCCAGCAATTGTCAGAAAACATATTCCACAATTCTCTGAAAGGTGTGAATTTATCACTCTTCTTTCGGGCATCACGAGTGGTCATTTGATCAAATCTCAAAGCACAGAGGAGAAATTGAAGTCTCATTTTTGACATCACAGACCGGAAAATTGGTGGCCCATGCTTGTGTGAGTACAAGTCGTCAAGGTTCAGGTTGGAGTTTCTCAAAACACCACTGTAGAACAAGAGACCAAACAGTCCTTTCAATTCTAATGCATTCGTTAGTCCTATGAAAGACTGTTGGGTTCTATATTTTTCTGCCATTTTTTGTATCTTCTCATTAGTATGAAGTACGATTTTCTCAACCATTTCATCATTTATAAAGAGTGAGAAAACATCTGTCTCGTGGGCAGCATTTTTAGCTTCACTTTTAGCCCCTGGTAAATGAATGATCAAGTTTCTAGATGGAACTCTGGAACTTCTGTTGATCAAAGGAGTGTCCGTCCAAATGGTTTCTCCATCTTACCCAAAATAAAATTTCTGTCACTGCGGTCAGGGTCAAATCGCAAAACACCCATTTTCTTCTCCATCTGTACCTCCCCCCAGATCTTCATCTTCAGGCAAAATATTGAAGTGGTCTCCGACATTGTCATCATTTTCCAACACACAATCTTCGTCTTCACTGACTTCTTCATATATCCCCAGTTCTTGCCTCACAGGTTCTTCATTGAAGACATCATCTTCACTCTCATCCCCATCTTGTCCCATTTGCTTCTCAACTTCCAATCTGATTTCATCGTCAGTTATAAAAAAGTCATTCTAGAAAAGAAAAAAATTGTCAGTTATGTAACTGGGCTTGCGAATTTCACATTTACTAGCTTTAGTTCCACTGTGCAAAAAGCGAACGAATTTGTATCTACAACCTACCAACAACAGCATTTCACATATTACTCATCTTTGATGAACCGAAATTACCCCCCACCACTCCAAAAAACTTCCTTCATACATGTCAGACCTTGTCATATTCCCTCACACACATACACCCTCACACAAACACACGTACACCCAATTACAATCACTGGAAAAACCAATAGTGGAAAAGAAAGTTGGAGAAAATATGGTACGTAGACAGTACTGTGGGGGACTGGCGGTCCCCCAGAACAGACTGGCCGCCATTGTTTTCAAAAACAAACGCATTACTCACCTTCTACGGAGGTCTGAAGTCACTGACAGCTCAAGGGATACTGATGTAACAGGTACTGAAGGTCTGGATGCGAAAGGATACCAGTAAGGTTAAGGTACAAACAACAAAATGGCGTTGGGGGATTGGGAGTCCCCCACAGTAGGAACGGAAGGTCTAAGTAAATTGAGCAACATGACCGAATCTTAATAAATTCTGGAAAAATGTAGGAACGAATAAGGATGTTTAAGACCCAAACTTGGGCTATCAAATAAAAATCAGTCTCTTCGAATTGAGGAAAAATGAAAACAAACATCAAAGGAAAATGAGCAAGAGGACCGAAGCTTCTAGCTTTCTTTTTTTTAGGAACGAATTTTAAGAGACTAACTTAACTTAGGCTATAAAACAGAAACCAGTCTCTTCAATTTGAGGAGAAATTAAAATAAAACTCAAAGGAAAATGAGCAACATGACCGAATCTTATATCTAGAAAAATCTAGGAACGAATAAGGCACAAACTTATGGCACGAGAGATCAAAAACTATAAAAAATTAGGTTAAAAAGGAGATCATGCATTTCAATCAATTTCTTCAGGAAAACAAAAAGTGCCTCTTCGTTCAAACAATGGCTCAACTTTTTTAACAACCTGACTAATCTCAATGTCAGTAACATCTGGAACATTTGGATAATTAAAGAGGTTTTGGGCCTTGGAGCTTTTCCTCAAAAAAGAGCACTTGATTTATTCACATTTCATAGCATGATGGAGCCAATAAACTTCTTATGAATAATGTGACCACCTCTCCCTTGGTAGGGAAAATCAACAACGATGAAGTCATTTTCCCGCAAATCTCCAATGCGCATTGGCTGAAAAGAGCTTGTCGATTGCACCAAGGAAGGGTTGAACGCAGGTTGAGAAGATGCTGACGCTTCGCCCTCGTTCAGCAGCTTTGTTCTGGGTCGTGGTCGTGGAACTGGGACTAAATTTTGGGTGAGTTCATCCGGTTCATCCTCCAACTCTGAGTTTGTGTCGGAGTTTTCAGTGTCAGCTGGAACCTGAACAGAGGGAAATTTGAGCTTCTTGCGAGCAGAGGTGTCTTTCTTCTCAACTTGAACAGCAGGGACATCGTCTTCTGATTCACTCTCCCCCAGATTTGTGACACTTCGCCCAGGGACAACGTTGAGCCGCTTGTTTCGCCTGGTGGTCGTTGCTGTCTCTTTGCGGTAGAGGTCTTTAAGAAATATGGTGAAGGAGTTGTTCACGATTTCTTGGAGAGCTTTGTCGTTCTCCTCTGGTTCAACATGAGGAACACTGTTGATGACCTTGTTGAGATTGATGGGATACAGACCACTCGCCTCAAATCCTGACTGCAGGCTCCTGGAAATTGACCCGTTTACATCCATGGTGTCGAGAGATTCCTTCAGCAGACGAGGAAAAATCGTCTTTGGGAGGGACCCTTTGTTATGCAATTTGTAATTGAGGAGGGTTTTCTTCCAATAGACTTTAAGCGGCCTGAAAAATGCAACGTCCAGGGTAAAAGCTAGTAAATTATGATGAGACTGCTATGGTTGATGACCCAGAAAGGAAAAACGTCACATGTCGCAGAGGGATAAAGAGAGCATACCAGATCATTGATACATCGAAGACATCCTTTTCGGTGATGTTCAGTGGGAGTGCCTCTGGTGTCCTCCTACCACCATACGTGGTGTATCGAGGGGAGAAACTCATGGATGGGTGGACCTGTGCCCGCCTCTTGACCCTGCAAACTTTCATGTTGTTCATAAGAAATGTTCCTTGCGATTTTACACCTACTTTGTAGTATGCTTGAAAAAGCTTCATTTTTGTGGGGGTCGGTACCTTATCACACTGAAAGTGGCATTTGCAAGTGACCTGCAACAATGGAAAAACAACAATCTTTTAGACCCATGATCACCAAAAAGAGCAGGTTCCAAGGTCTACGTTGGGTTGAGAGTGCCTACACAGAACAGTAGGTACCAGGAGAATCAACCTACTAAGAAAACTAAGAAATAATGAAATCCTACGTAATATTTATTTGCATCTAGGTATTAACAATTTCGTAACATTAAGTGGGTACTCACTCCAAGGCCTGATGGCATCAATTTTCTGGGTTTCACTTTCTTCGACTCTCTTGTGCAGTAGCTCCCTCCTTTCGTTTTCTTCTTGGTCTGTTCTTCTCTCCATCTTCCTCGTCCCCTACCCCCGTCGTTCAATTTCTTCCATCAAAACTTGCGAACAATAAACTAAATAGGTAATAAAACTGAACTGCAAAAAGAAACCAACGAAACTCAACTAAAATCTAAGCGGAAAGTAAACAACGAGAATGATTTAAGAAACTGGACAGGAGGTTTCAAACGTGCAGTGTTGCACCGTCACCTTGGCACTTACGCCCATTCTACCGAAATTGCGTCATGGACTTAGGGAGTAGGGAAAATGAGAAATTTCAGGCGGAGGACGTTGGTAAACCTGCGACGTGGCGGTCGGTTTAAAAATGTTTGGTGCTTCGGCCCTTTCTAGAAAAATCACTGGTGGTATATAGGTCTCGGAAAAAATATTATTGGGAAAAAATCGGAAATGGCACTTACGCCCTTTGTACCGGAAGCCCTTCAATTATTATATATTGTAGTGTCCCAAACTACATCAAATTAAGACTTCTCAGTAACAGTGAGGGAAATTTAATAGAAACCTAGAATAGGTTGGCACCACTGAAGTTGGCAAGATAACTCCAGGAATTAAGAAGTATAGTATAGGTGACAGGTAAACATCCTGGACCAAGTTCACCTAAAACTCGCCTATCTGAATCTCATCGCATATGATATTAATTGGTCGATAACACAGTTCACGTATTCACAGAGGAGACAAAAAATATCAGTGAAACAATAAACAAATTAATAGGTAGTTAGGTAGGTATTTTATTTCTTCAACTCCTGGTCTATCTGGAAAGAAGTATGAGTGACGCACAGGAAATCAATGAGTACCTACTTAATTTTCTAATTGTGAATACGTGATTGAAATATTATGAAATACGCTCTCTCTCTCCACTGGTAACAATGAAATTACGTTCGGTCCGATCTCTAATCGGAAATGAGCACACACTAGTCGGCAGGTGGAATTAAGAGATAAAAGACAGACCTTAGTCTCGGCGATGTAAACAGAATCGCTACGAAAGTGAGGTTTCCTAGGAACTCAACGAGATTTGACAGGAAATCCGAAACGACTTGACCTTGAACAATCCCAACGTTTTAGCCACGAATTCATCCAATTAGCAATTAAATCGTGAACCAATAAAACTAAAACGCATGCCAATAACAACAATAAATTGTGTAAAACTGTACCCAACCCTTGAATTTAATATCTGGCTTGAAGCTAACAATGTTACAGACCCCACGGTTGTTTCTGAACTTTAACAGGTCCTTTAGGATTTGTATGAGACGTGGATAATTCGTAGTGGACTGTGAAAATTAAGATAGGAGGGGTTAGACAGTAATTGTTTACCACAATAATTATATTAGGGTATTTCCCACTCTAATTCTTACTTGGATTGACGGGGGAGAGGAGGGACTTAGAAGGCGCCTTCATCCGGTGTTTCCTGCCTGATTGTTCACTCGATACTGCTCCGGCGTCCAAAGAGCGGCCATGCGGGGAAGGGGGGACACAGAGGTGGCAAGAATTGGCAAAAATTTCCCTCTCAACCAAACAGTAACTATGTATTGCTGGGAGATTCTGTCTACGGACTGCAAACTTGGCTTATGCTACCGCTCCGAAACGACCCACGTGATGAAGCAGAAAGAACATAATAGAAGGCCCAAAAAAACGAGATGCTTGATAGAATTGAGCTGAAGATTGAGCTCCAACAGCCTCACTTCTAACTTCGATTTGTAAATTTGTAATTTCAAACAGGTCCAATTGGAGTTTTTGTTTTTCACTTGCAACTGAGTTGCTTGGTTCACCTTCCGGTGATTGCTCTCCTTTCTCGGAATTTTTCAACTCTGAACAAGAATGGCACCTGACAGGGAAGGATTTTGAAAACAAGTGGAACTTCCCTAACTGTGGCGGCGCAATCGACGGGAAACATATTAGAATCAAGAAACCTCCAAAAAGTGGCTCATATTTTTATAATTACAAGGGGTTTTGCAGTATTGTTCTGATGGCAGTCGTTAACGCAGACCACGAGTTTATATACGTCAACGTAGGCTGTAACGGCAGAGTTTCTGATGGAGGCGTAATTGAATGCACCGGATTTTATACGAAATTGCTCAACAATAGCCTCCACTTACCACCGAACAGTGTCAACAAGGCGAACCTAAATTTTGTATTTGTAGCTGACGATGCTTTTGCTTTGCATGAGAATATACTTAAACCATATCCTCAAAGACAAATGTCCTATGACGAGCGCGTATTCAATTATCGTTTGAGCAGAGCTCGTAGGATAGTAGAAAATGCTTTTGGCATTATGTCAAGTCGTTTTCGGATACTTCATACTGAAATCAACATGAATACAGAAAAAATCGATTTGGTTGTGCTAGCAGCGTGCGTTCTTCATAATTTTTTAAGGAAGGAAGCAAAAGCGTCGTACATGCCGGCTAACTCTCTGGATGTGGAAGATATTGATTGTGGGGAAGTAATACGAGGGGATAGAGAGGAAACTCAGCTGCTGAGTCTACAGCAGGGAAATAATAGACAAGTTTTGTGTGAAACTGCAAGGAACAATCGTGACAATTACAAGAAATACTTTGTTGGAGATGGCGCCGTCTCCTGGCAAGACAGATTTGTTACCAGACATTAAATACCTACATGGAGCTTCAATACACGCTTTTACCTTTTTTTTTTTAAATTTCAATTCGCTTTTAAATACCTTGTACCGAACAGTATTATTTTTAAATAAATGATAAACACACTTACGATTGGTAGTTGTTCTTCACTTCCGATTGTCGCTCTGGTCTCTTCCTGGTCGGCCGTGAACAACATCTGCTCATAGTACCAAAGTGACGGTGTATACGCGTCATCTCCCGATGAACCCGACTTTTGGCTTTTTACTTTTTTCAATTCCTTCCGGAACGAACTTCGCAAGTTATTAATTTTCTTTTTCACTATGTCCACGGTCGCTGATGGCACGGTCTTCTTGTAAAATTCTAGAAGCACTTCGTATGCTTCATCGCGTAATCTTTTGTTGCTGTATTCGTCATCTTTAATTTTCCACAAACAGGGGTAGGCCCGGTACAATTGAATAAATGCGGAAATAAATGGTGGTTTTGAATCCATCGTTCGTCGTCAGTCCAATCTCCGCTACGAAAAACAATGGAAAAAATTGCCGGACGAAAAACTGCCCTCGACTCCACGATTTGAACTGAGCCGATCACTCGCCGGCCAGCCGACTGACAGTGTGTGGTGGGGGTGGCCTTGAGATCAGGATCCGACAGGCCGTTGCCTGTCGCAGATCTCTCATCCGATCCTCGCCTGCCGACGACCACACACCTTCAGTCCGCGCGGACTGCAGTCCACGATTGTAAGATAAACTGATGAGTGTGTGGGCGACTCCGGCCGACGGCCTTACGATTGCCTTAAGATAAACTGACAGTGTATGGGGCCCTTAATTGTGGTGCCACCATGGTGCCAGGGCACCATAAACTGCATATTTCTTGGTTTTTTTGTTGTTGTGTTTTACCTTGAATACGGATGTGAACTTCGACGGACTGCCTACCAAAACTGATAGATGAAATTTAAACTTTATGCCGTATTTCCGATTTGGTGCCAGACTGGCACCATTGGTTGGGGGAATGCTCTTCAAATTCGATGCTCCCATGCCGCTAGAAATGTTATGGTGGATAAGGGTGAGGGGGGGGGACCACTATTTCTTGCCAAAATCTATTTACATAAAACGCCAACCGTACGTTCGTATGCACGGAGGGGTTGTGGGAGTGGGGAGAGTCGGCGGAATCGGGGGCGGAGGCGGGACGAGTCGGAGCAAGTGGAGTTGGAGGGAGTGGGTGGCGGAGAGAGTCGAAGGAATCGTTTTTGCCTACTTTTAGTAGGCTTTTCAGCTAGTACTAAATAAATTACATCGAGTGAAAAAGTTGAATCGCTTACCAACTGGTTTACATTGATCTATATACATGGATCTATATACTCTACCTATATACTCTATATACTCTACCGCTTATCCAATGGGACGTCCCCTGGAATGCACGCATTACTTAACAATATGTTTTCTGTTGCTGACCTGTTGGACACAATAAGCAATGCGCATAGATTTTTTGAATGTTACAAATTATACTTACAAATGGGTTTATCATTCAAAAGCAATACACCAACAAAAAAAAAACGCTGCAAAGTAGTAGTTTAACACATGGGCTCATTATTCCACTGCAATGCAGTCGTGGAGGACCCCTTGCAATCGATTCAGCGCCTAAGGGTCGCCACACGTCGACGCACCATAGCCGTTCACCATCGCAGCTCGCATCCTCGCCATTTACCTCGATGTTAGCATCGTTGATGAAACATCGATGAGCGTTCATAGTGGATCAGTTCACCATCGATGTTCTCCCTCTCCTTTTCGAGGTTAGTGACCTATAGTCAGTTGTGCTCGCGCTTTCAAGTAAGTAAAGCAGTTCTTGCACTGTCATCCTGAACTCCATTTTCTCTCTCCGCGGTAGCAATTTCACTGTTGGGAGAAGCGAGTTGAAAAATGCTACGTCTTCATCGTTGACATCTGTGGTTTTCTTCCGTTTGGCCCACTCCAGTTTTTCTTTTTCCAACTCCACCAACTCTCTACCTAGTGCAACTTGAGGGGTCAACCTTACTTTGTACCCAGTTCTGGTAAAAGAGGCGACAGAGGAAGAGTTCCTGCTGGATGAAGTTGACGGAGTTTCAGGTCGCTGATCATTCTGCATTTGTATCTGTTCGTTGGTAGAGGGGATGAAGAGCTCATTTTCTGGGTCTTGTGGTAACTGAGAAATGTTCTCGTCGCTCATAGTTGAAGCATCATCGTCAATTCGCCCTGTTTCCAATGGAACGTCACTGTTATAATTGGAATCCAAATTTCCCGAAGACGGTCTCGGTGTGAATTGATCCTTCAGAAACTGAAGCTTGTCGAAATACGGCCAGGAACTTGCAGGTTCATCTGGTCCTGATTCCCCAGATTTGCCTTCTAATTTTTTCAATTGTTTTCCAAATTCTTGCCTCAGCGTCTTCCAGACGGTTTTCGCCTCAGAATCTGTAATAAGTAGAAAACAAAAAGGTTATTCAATTAGGTATAAACAAAATCAAACAACACCTATATACTGATAAATTATATTAAGAAATGGAATTACAATTGAGATATTGAATATAGAAACTTCCAGGATACCTACCTACAAGAATATATGGTACCTATTTGGTTACAGGTATCTTGCCACAGGATGTAGCTACCGGTCCCTATCTTTTTCATTTCGAATGGGCGTCTCTACAATCCAGAAAATGGTTCCAGAAGTCAAAGAGATTCTCTGGACGGCCCTCCAACCTATTCACATGCCACGACCCACGACAAATAACTTTTTAGAGATCGCTGATGAGTTTGAGAGGCTGTGGGGTTTCATCAATTGTATTGGTGCTCTGGACGGAAAGCATTGCCGTATAAAATGTCCTGCTCATTCTGGTTCCATGTACTACAATTACAAATCTTTTTTCTCCATTGTTTTGCAAGGGCTAGTAGATGCTCACTATAAATTCATATGTATTGATGTAGGAGGCTACGGAAAACAGAGCGATGGTGGGACATTTGCTGCCTCTTCTCTATCAACTCTATTAGAGCAACATACACTAGGAATACCACCCAACAGGAAACTCCCAGGCAGTGAATATATTCTGCCTCACGTGTTCATTGCTGATGATGCCTACCCTTTGAAGATGAACCTAATGAAACCATATCCTGGACAATCACTGACAGTAATTCAGGAGAATTTCAACAAGCGATTGTCCCGCGCCCGTAAAACCGTGGAGTGTTCGTTCGGCATCCTTTACTCCAAATGGCGATTACTGTCAGGGACTATTGAAACATGTGAAACAAACGCAGAAACTGCAATCAAGGCTATATGTATTCTGCAAAATACAATAATTGATATGGAGGGCAATCACTCAATCGACCCTCTTGAAATCCCAGAATTGCCGTCTGATACCCATCTGCAACGAAACAGGGCACACAACCCTTCAACAAGAGATGCCAAGAATGTGCGCGATACATTTGCTCAGTATTTTGTAAATAACCCACTCACATCTCCATGAAATTCCTTAATTTTTTGTATATACCTACCTAATGTGGTGTTGATTTGATTAGTTGATAACTTTCTGATTTTATTATTAAATCAATCGTATAAATAATAAATACATAAATAACTAACAAATTTACCGTTTTTTCTCCCTTCAATCTATTTTGCCGTGCTAAGCCAGAAAGTCGTAACGTGAAAATTGGCCAGAATTACAGCAATTTGAAAATCAAAGATTAATTATGGTAAATAAAATAATCATTAATTAATGAGGGATTTTCATGATTTTAGTAATTATTTTTGAATTGCCTTGAAGATTGATCTACTATCATTCAAAAATGTCTACAAAAATCATTTGAATCCCTCATTAATTAATGATCATTGTAATTACCATAATTAATCTTTGATTTTCAAATTGCTGTACTTCTGGCCAATTCGAGGATAAAATAGTACTTTCATATATTATTTAAAAGGAAATTTAATGCTTTACAACATATTTTCCGAAGGTTTCCCTGTAAAATTAAAACCTCAGGAGCTAGGAAGGGAAGTTTGATGAGAAACGTGAGGCTAAATACTGATTTTCGTAAAATTACGATTTTTGAGGGCGGATATCTCGAAATCTATAGGTAGAGAAAAAATTAATGGAGTCAATCTTGTAGAAAATTTAATAAGCTTCAATTTTGGTACGAGAATGAATTTTTTCGAGTTTTATCAGTTCATTGTTAACAAATAAAATCTACTTACCAGACACTCCGAGTTTACAGCCGATTTTCTTCCATTCTTTCGCAAGCACATAGCGATTGTGGTGTTGCTTGTGCCGCTTATCCCAAATGGGCGGTGCACCTAGCACTTCATCAATAAGATCGTCTTTATTCATAACCGAATAAACACTTAAATAAATAAACTCAACAATAAACTCAACAATCTCAAACACAAACTCAAACTGATAGTGATCAGCGTCAGGACGGGTCAAGGAGAGCGATCACAACACTGTGATTGACAGAACATTTTTACTGTGATTCACAGACAAGAGGAAGGCAGCCAATCACGAACGAGCGAACATCGATGCTCCCCCGGTGACGGCGAGGAGAAAACAAACTTTTTTGTTATTGGTGTGAGCATCGAGGGTCGACGTCGATGGTGCGATTATAGCATCCTGTGACATCGCAGTGAAGGTGCTTCGTTATGTACGCTCTCACGTCAATGACCGTATTTGTTTCACATCGCTGTTACAGCGAGGGTGCGAGCATCGATGGTGAACGGCTATGGTGCGCCGACGTGTGGCGACCCTAAGATTACAGGACAAACGTTACCCTACACAGCACTATGTTGCACAAAGTTTCGGGCATAACTAGGGCCCAAATGGATCAACTGTACAAAATTCCTGATTTTTAGGACTTTTTCTAGGAGAGAAAAAGGCGAGGACGGCGTACCGCGTGCGTCGAACGAACACGACATAGTTATTTGACATCCACACACCTTAATATAATACGTAAAAAGACAAATTTCGGGGTCTTTTTTGAGACACGAATACATAGGTATACTTGTTATTCAGAATGAATAATGAACCAAGAAATTTGATTAGAAGAAATATCCACTCACCATCAGTCCTCATTAGCTATGTCAAATTCCCTTGTCTGGTTCAGCATCCATTTCTTCTCGATCGTTACTCATGAGGGTAATTTCGTTATGAAACTGTTGTTGTTCAGTCAAGTTGATACGACCCATGGACTCTGTGACCCCAGCGATTCCCTCGATTACCGAAGAATCACGGCCGATGATATCTTGCACGGTTTTTAAATTTCAACGTCTGCTGGAGTCCAGGTAAAGACGGCAAGGGGCGGCCAGTTTCTGGAATGTCGCACTTTTCCACAACCGACAAATGCGAATAGTTTGATGTAATGCACCAAATTGTTCATAGTACCTACAACACTCTTAAATAATCACAATACTTTGAACAAAACGGTGGACTGAAAACGAAAAATGGAAATCCCTTTTCAGTTTTGTTTAACTCTGTGTTTACTTATTACTCGATAAGAAAACCCAGATTGCAGAGCTCTCTGACGGGGGCGCTTCTATTCAGTTTTTCGCCCCAAGGCACATTTCATACTCTCTGGTTGGTCAATCTCACGTGCCTGCCTCCCTCGAAACACGTCACCATGACGTCACCCTCCCCAAAAACGGAGCAGATCCAAACGGATGCTCCTAACGGGTGTGATGGGTCAAGAAAGACTCCCAGCCTCTGTTTTCGCGCGTAGATTCAACTAGCACAGTACCTGCGATCGAGTCTTCTGTCACTAGCCAACTTACTCTTCAAACGAATAGGAACGAACTTTGAATTTTTTTTATTGGCTGGGGGTGCACATGCGCCTATGCTCCTATCGGTAGCTGCCCCTGCACTGAAGACTTCCAGACGTTGGGCCACCAAACATCTCTCATATAAGTGCCTTGCCCGTCGGAACTGCTTGGAGGGATACCGCATATTGATAAATAATATCATCCCACGCTTGGCTTTTCTTATGCTTTGTCAGCCGCTCCGAAAACACGCCGAACAAAACGCCCTCCATCGATTTAATGCGGCTCAAAAAACATAACTTTAATTTTCGCTTATCTTCCCGTTTCATTTTGGGAAGTATAAGAAGTAGGATCGATCGGCAACAAGCAGGCATTTGGTGAATAATATCTTGCGGAATTCTTCTAAGGTTGAAGGATCTTGAGTAATGATGAAATTTGATAATTGCGGATCGAATTGTGTATATAGTTGATGAATTATTTCTTCTTCTGTTTGTTTCATTAATTCTGTTATGATAACAGGATTAATACCTTCTATATGGTAGCGGTTGTATATCAGATTTCGTAAGGTTTTCATTTTGTTCAAAAATTCAAATGGTGTCTCAGCAGGAGTCATTCGCATTTGATATATTGAACATTTAAGAGAAACAATAGTTCTGGTGTCAGCAAATTGTGACTTCAGAGAACTTAGAAGCTCGTCAATTGAGTTGATTTCTCTAGATAGGATGAGCGCTTCGGCTGATCCTGTTAGTTTTGCTTTTACTTTGTTTAAGAGTTTTAGATGATTGATGGTTTTTGCTGTATTATTTTCTGCACAAGCAATCTGAAATATTGCCTCAACTTGTCTAGTAAAGGCCAGTAATCTCTCAGGATTACCATCATAAAATTGTAAATGATCGTAGTCGGCACGATCAATAGGATAAGTGTAAGGCTCAGGCACTGTTGGTGCTCTAGCCATGTTGCTTGAACTATTATTATTATTAGTATTTGCAGAAGACGATGAAGGAATAGCTTCTTTAGGTAGACCGTCTAGTTTATTAGAAGTGCTTTCAGAAGACGGTGAAGCAACAGCTTCTTTAAGAAGGCCGCTTAATTTAGACGGACGCAACTTTATGGGTCCTATTTTAAATGAGTATTTCTGACGAAGTTTGGGACTATAGGTCACAACCTTGGTCTATGCGGGACAAAAGGTCACACATATGAAGGGAACAGGGGAAAAACCCCATCATTGCAAAAAAGCTGATTTGGAGAAAATCGCAAATTAATGTTTTCATATTAATAAAATTGATATCAGGGACTTGAAAAACGCCGGGAAAATTCCTAATGTGTTCCCAATCTATCTACCAACACATCACAGGGAGGAAAAAAATGTCCCTACTACCAAACAACAATTTAAAAAAAAATGTCGTAAGTGAGCTGTTCTTCCAGCATGAAACCTTCCTTGGAATTTAGAAAATTCGATAAGCGTTATTGTTGATTAGGAAATATGGACGTGAAAAATCACCGATAACTTGAAAATCAATGTAATTTAAAAATTTACAAAAAACATGGGTACAACACACAACAAGGTATACCTACAAAATTTACAAAAACAAAAACATTGGTACATTATGTACAGATCAGAATAATTTTTTTCACCTCAATACAGCAAATAGCTTACGATGAACTCTAGTGCCTGGTGCTCAGAAAAAATTGTCCTATTACTCGCCATCAGGGTCTACGTCGATAGGAGGATCGTCAATAAATTCGTCGTTGTCTTCCTCGTCATCTTCAGGGGGTTCAACCTGATTGAGAGAGCGGTAGAACTGCTTTGCCTCGTCCCGCTCCAAAAATTGAGAAAGATGAAGCAGGTCCCTAAATTTTGCTGCTTTTATGGGGAGCCTTCCATGGTAGCAATTTTGGAGTTGAACCTCCACGGATGTTTGGACGCGCTTCTTTCTCTTCGGTTGCAGTAATTTCTTCGAAGATTTCTGCAATGCAGACGAGGTGAAGGTCCCATCGTACGATGCCTTGTGAAAAACCAGATTTTTGGCTTCGCCAGAGAATTTCAGCACTCTTACTGGTCTCGTTGGGAATGGGCATTTCTCAGGGTAAAAAAAGTACGTTAAAAACGCTGTCCAGTTTTGAAACCTCACGTCCTGTCCACAGTTAATTACTTCAAACGGAGAAGGTTTTTGTCGTGCATTTCTCAAAACGTCTCTCCAATCCTCAGGGGTCTCTGTGTAGGAGGTTTGTTTGACAATGCTCATATTACGGTCGCACTCAAGATATGAGTGGCCACGAATAGGAAAAACGACTTTTACCGTGTCGAAACGCCCCTTTTCTGCCACCAAGTAATGTAAAAACCTTATGAACGTGAAATTCTTGTTCTGTCCAGCGCAGGAGTCACAAAATATGGCAAGTTCTCTCACTTCCTGGGGCAAGAAATTTTCTACAAAATGATTGAACATGGAGCAAACATCGTCTGCCCCTTTTTTGGCGACAGATTCATCATAGGTGTAGAAAACTGACTGCTGGGTAGAAAGAACGTGAACATTGAAACTTATGAAGTTTAGCTGGCGCCTGTAATACACATCATTGGTGGTCAAATTGGGACATGGCAAGTTTTTTTGAAAGTCCATGGTGACTGCTTCAATTACATTCGATTTTGAAGATTTCTTGCGGTAGAGTTTCTTCAAATTATAAAAACGTTCACTTTTCTTCAGATGATCAGCCCTTTCTTTCTCTTTATCATCCAAGTCTTGAGCCAAAGTCTTCAATATTTCTTGATCTGGAGTAGATTTAAGTAGTTTTTCTTTTATGGCACCAATTTCTGATTTCAAGGAATCGCAAGTGCTGCAGGTATCCTTTCGAGGATAACCAAAAGAGATGTTGAACTCAGTTTCAAAATAAGTGTGGAACGATTCGTAAGAAACTTTATTTTCTGGATGCTGGGAGGTGAACATAGCATGTAGCTTTTTGATGTTCAGTTCTTCAGGCAAGTACGTTTTTTGAGTGTCCTTGAGTGAGTAGTGGGATTTCCGTCCCTTGAGCGACTTCAAAAAGGCGTTCATTTTGGCCACCGTGTCACCTGACAGTTTTTTGGTCTATTTGTAAGTTTACCTCGCTTATCAGTCGGAGGTGTCCCTATCTCAGCAAGAGAGTTCCGAATGTACCTCAATTTTTCATTAGTGATACCATGGATGGAGGTGAAGGCTTTGGCACACACAAAAACATCACGGTGAGACTCACCGTCCAACACTCGTACACGGTAACGAAATGAGGCTGTATTAAATCTTGTTTGCTCTTCGCTCTTACCTCTGCGGGCCACGGGTAGCACAGAGATTAATCCGCCCAAGTAGTGATTCTGTTTATTCCTATCCCCCAGAGCATTAAAATCCCGAATAATTCGTAGGCGGTCTTCAAGAATTACGTTTTCAAAGCAGCACAACTTTTTGCAGCGGCAGTCTGGACCCAACTCATGACTCTCTGCCCTCAAAATCTTCATAACATCATTAATCCTACCTGTTTTTTTTTCTCTTTTTCGTTGCTGCTTCCTTCTTTTCCACTTCACCTTCACTCGAGTCACTGAAATCACTGCTGTTCATTTCCACCAATCAAAATGACAAACGGCACTATGAATTTGAACTAACATAGGCACAATAAATAACAAATAATAACTAGGGCACAATAAATTGTGAGGACAACAAAGACGAACAGGTGGCGTAGACTGATGTGAACCACAGAAGGAATAACGTGAATCACAGAATTTGCAGCACCTACCCAGCCCGAAAGTACGGAGCGGAGGACATTAAACTGCAATCTAGGGGTTCTTCCCCACAACCGCGCACAATGATGGGGTTTTTCCCCGGCACTGCCTTTCTTTGAACCCATATTTAACAGCAAGGACGTGGTTTTTCACCAGAAATGACTACATATTCTGATTCCTCACCTCAACTTCCTATAGATAGCGCCTTCACCTAGTTTTCGACGAAAATGTCGATGATGGGGTTTTTCCCCTGTACCCTTCATATAGTCTTGTACTTACTGCCAAGTCTTCAGAATTCAATGTCTTCTTTCCTCAAGTCCAATGTTCTGGAATTCAAAGTCTTCTTTCTTCGAGTCCAATATTTTGGAATTCAAAGTCTTCTTTCCTCAAGTCCGATGTTCTGGGCGCCAGTTATAGAAGTTGTAGGGTGATTGAGATTTTTAAAAAGAAAACTTTATTTACACAAGACACATTGACAATTGACACAGCTTAGATACGTAAGTTACAAGGTCTGGAGAAATACTACTGCTGCCGCTGCATCTGTGTTCCTTATATAAGATCTGAGAGACGCAGAACATTCCAGGCAAAAATAAGAAAAAGGTAAACAGGATACGAGAAAAGGTAAACAAGATAAATACGTCTGCATTCCATAACTAGCTGACTAATAATTTCGATTAGCTGAATAATATTTATTTTTTGTTCAAATACTTGTAAAACTTCGCTAATATTATTAGTGAGTTCTTAGGGAATGTGCAACAGAAAATATTAGAACTAATAGACTTGTAAAATTCAGTAATATTATTAGCTTATTGTGCAATAGGCCCCTGATCTGAGGAGCAATGTGTTTCCGCTGTCGTCTCACTCAATACTGACTGGTTGAAGCATACCTTGATGGAAAACAGGGTGCGACACTGTCGCGTAGCACGAAAAATTTACTTTCGCCCCGTCGTTTAGACAGAGGGTTGTAATCTAGGGTTAAGGGTCAAAAATGCTCTATTGTTAGCTCTAAAACCAGCCAGTTAGATTACCACGCCCAGCAATCCACTGCTGAGCAATAGCTTGTATGGCTGATTGTCTGAACCTCTGTTGTCTCTTGGTTCATGCGGTGAGCCAAAGTCGAAACGCCTCTGTATATATCATTATGCCCTCGTCCTTCCCCTGTAGACTTCATAGCCCTTCCCTCCTCCGAGTGAAAAGGCAGGCAACAGACTTCTGGGCGGAGATCCGCAATCTACCTATCTGAACATTGCTCTAACTCGTGGAAAGTTGATAGCAGATGTCATCCGCGTATTGAAAAAATTTTGTAACATTTTTGAAATATTGCAATTGGACAAGCGATAAGTGATGAAGGAAATAAACAATGGTGCGTGAGAGGAATGCTTTGTGGAAACTGCTAAGGTGGTGTCATGCAGAAATAGGAAGTGAGAGGATTGGGCGTGCAAATGAAGAAGTGGAGTCGTAAATTCATGCACGTAGATGCCATTTCTGTTCAAATACGTTTTTTCCCTTTTAATCTCACGTTTCTCCGAATCAGCGTTAAGTTTTCTATACGTATACTTTGATTCTTGAAAAGTACCATTTTAAGACAATACCAGCAGCTCAAACGTAGATGAATCTGAAAAGGTAAAATTTCTTGACTTTTTTAAAACGTTACTACTTTTCCAAAAAAAAAATCTGGAAACTGGAAAATGTGTGAAAACTTCAATTAATTAGCTTTTCAACGGGGTGATTATCTCATTTCTTTTATGAAAAATTCAATCTTGAATGCTAGAAAACATTATGCGATTTTAATTTTTTTGTCACCAGAGGGGGTAGTGAACTTGGTCCGAGGTTCAAATTAGCGCATTTCAGTGTGAATGAATTCGTGTTCCCACCTGTTTAAAAACAACGTTGACGGAAAATTATGCCCGATTCAGTTTGATGTTACAAATGGTACGTAACTAACCGCGAGTATGCCGACATTCATGGATGAGTTGCTCATTAAGATTGACGATCTACGCGAGATACTTGAATAATACTACTAATATCTAATACTATACTGAAACATGATGAAGCACAGAGAAATACTTCAGACGGTAGACCGTCCAGCAGAACGAATGACTAGCTCATAATATGAGCTCCTCTGCCAAAACCACGAAACTTTAAAACTATCCTCTGCCAAAACCGCTAAACTGCAAAAATTCGAAAATTGGGCTAAGCATCACTTTGAGTAGTGACATTGGTCAAGTATCTCCTCCAGAAATTTCAACTCTCTAACTCCACTAGAACATGGTTATTTGAGTGGTATCTATTCCACGAATCTGCTGAAAATTTTTTTCTCCTCTGCATTTTCGCGAATCTGACAGATACGTGAGTTTGGCGTAGTCGTCCCCATCACAAGCACAAGATTCGCGATTGTTGCGTAGTAACCTCGGGAACAATTGGACCTAGAGTCCGAATAACTTCTTACAACTTTTTTCTACATTTTCTTAATTTTATCTCACAGGATTGAGGACAGACAATTAATTGTATTAGTATTAAAATTGTATTAACAATGTAAATAAAATTCACTTTTTAAAACCAATGTGTTGACTCAATTCTTCTTCAGCCACTCTCTATAGTATGAATGAAATGTATACTTACTATAGAGAGTGAATTCATGAACTATTGCTAAGCTACTGTTTATTATATTCGTTCATAGTAGATTACTATCAATCCCGGGGCCATGATTTTCATAGGGGACCATCTACACCCCAACCCGAACAATCCCTGAAAATGTCATCTAATTTGGGTGGAAATTGTTGAAGTTGTGGCTGTTACTAGGATGTCACGTTTGCGCATGCACAGAGGGTACTATCAATCCGGGGTGATGAAACTCATAGGGGACCATCTACACCCCAATCCGAACAATCCCTGAAAATATCATCAACTTCGGGTGGACATTGTAGAAGTTATGGCTGTTTCAAGGATTTCTCTTTTGCGCATTCGCAGAGTATACTATCAATCCGGGGATGATGAAACTCATAGGGGACCATCTACACCCCAATCGGAACAATCCCTGCAAATTTCATCGAATTCAGATGGAAATTGTAGAAGTTATGGCTGTTTCAAGGATTTCCCGTTTGCGGACCCACTCCACCAAAACCACGGATCTGCGTTTTTTAGGACATTGTGAGGTCATCTCGGTTGTTCATGATGATTTGATGGAGTGAAACCTATTTATACTTATTCTGTCATGTTGTAAGGTAAGGAAAACAGTGCAACAATCGAAGTATTGCTAGTCCTTAACGATAATAAGTTGCGGAGTAACTTTGGAAGCCTCTACTGAAAAACAATAAATTTTCAGTTTAGTGGTTTTGGCAGAGGATAGTTTTAAAGTTTCGTGGTTTTGGCAGAGGAGCGACCAATATCCATATATGAGCGACCATAATATGATTCATCATATTATGATGAATCAAGGTAACACGAACAGCTATTCCATGTATAATAATTAATAATAATGTTCAATATTCTTGTCACAGTGATGTACTTGTTCTCTCGACAACCCCACATTCTGTGCTCCCTCTAACCCACTCTTATCTCAATGGTTACCTCATTTTTCATTATATTCCAATTTTCTTCAACTTGAAATATAAATCATGGTGCAGAGATTTTTTTGTGACAGTGTCACAGTTGCTCTGACACCTGAGTCGTGATTTGATGGGTGATTTGGATGTGGGTTTTTTTTTACTTTCGTTCTATTGAGTCGCGACTCAGGGATAGCCCCCCAGTTTTATTACAGTCGTCGATCTGCAAGTACCTACTTTAATATAAGATCATTTCCCTAACCCCCGTGGTTCAAGTCCAAAATGTAATAGGTAATATAATTAGGGGGTAATTCTCCCCCTCCCCATACACCATGGATGGAAGCATCATTGCTTAACCATCTATATTTTCCATATACCACGTGCATCTATTTATCCCTTTCCGTTGGTTGGTTTCCACCAAGAAGTACGTATAGTTTCTGAGGGTAAAATGGAGCGTCTATCACAATACAGATTCTTCTTAACTATTACGTTTCAATATTTCTCAAAAAGATCAAAAAATGCTTGGTGCAGGATGAGTCGATTATATTATCAGATATTGTTGAACTTAATTATAGATAAATAGGTACCTACTAAATATGTTTTTGTTTTGCAATTTTGTTTCAATCTCATATTTTAAGTACATTTTAACATTGTAATATTAATTGGTACTTTTTAATTTAAAATGATATAAAATCTTTCCCCCAATGGGGTAGTTGCATGGGTCGAAATTTCGTATTTTTGATGTCAGATGCAAATTAAGCACACTTGAAAACGTTCCTGAACCTGTCTTCAGTTCGAAATTCCATTTAAATAACCTGTATTTTCATGAGGAAGTTTTCGTTCTCATTTGCGTTGGTGGGAGGGAGAGTCGACAACAACCCTGACAAAAGAAATCTCTCGATATAATGCGTTGAGACCACTGCAATCAAGGACAGATTCAAGTCAGAAGCATTGAAATAAAGATGCAAATTTATTGAATAATCAATAAAATATATTTTTCAGCCTCTGTCCATTTAAATGTATCTTTTAATTTCACAGTAATGAAGCATATTTTTGTTGTTTTCCTGTTGCTTCTCCCTTGTGTTGTTGCATTGACTACCATAATTATGACGTAGCCCCCACCCCGCCTTGTGAGATTTTTCCTGCTTGAATTTTTTTTATGAAGAATTTCTAGCAGTTTTACTTATATCTACAAGTAAAACTACCAGAAATAGAGTACTTCAATAGAGATTCACTAAATAGAATTTTTTAAAAAGTATCATACAACTACCTCATTGTATGACATTGGCTGTGGCGGCGACCTTCATTTTATAGCATTACATTGCGTTGATGTTGTAATTTACTATAGGAATGTGATGAACTGATTCGTTGATTGTTCTTTATTTTGAATTTTTTGTCATTGGGAGGTAGATTCAAAAGTACCTATCTTTTGTTACAATAACTATACTAGCTCCTTAAGTAAAGAATCTAATTGAAGTTTCAAAGAAACTGAAAGGATTCATATTCATTCCACCATTGATAAGCTACTATTTTACTTAATTCTTTAAAATTAAAATTAGGCATGAGCACTAAATATGTCAAGCACCTACCAAGTCAATAACATGCTTTATAACTTTGTTATCTGTATGGTCTTCATGTTTGAATTTCATTGTTTTGTCCTGGAAACCTCCAACTAACAGTTTTCTATGCTAAGTTTGATTCAGTTTGTACCTTCTTATATGCAAGAATAAAACGAAAGATTATTATTCCTCGCGATACTTTTGTGATTGTACAGTTACCTATTCGTTAAACGTGTATAACCTGCGTGTGTACCTTTGTTAGTTTAAGGTCAACATTTTCTTGGTGCAATTTTTACCAAAGTAACTCGAATCTTCCAAATTAAACTATTGTTGTTAAATCATATGTAAATATTTATGAATTCTCTCATAACAACTTAGTTACGGAGAAAACTACCTGCCTTCCTTACCGATCATGTGCCTTTACTTTTTTATAGGTAGTCATTGTACCCATTATATTTTTATAGGAATGAACCAGATTAGAACTAACCTAGTCCTCCTTGCGAAAAGGCAGGAATCTAAAGCGTCTGAGGAGATGTCAGGCTGTGCCTGCTGTTCCGATATGGAATAGAGGTTGGTGATTGTTTCCAAGTTGGTACCTCTTCCAAATCAGCAACTTTCAACCAGATAAGCTTTGTTTCCTAGACATTTTTTCTTACTTACTGTTTATACGAATTTATGGAACAATAAAAATTTATTAAACACTCGTGGTTTTGTATCCGACTCATTTCTTTCCACAAGGCATAGCTTTTATGATACTTACTGGCATGAGCACCCTCCACCTACTACGAACATGTCAGGCCACTACCTACATGCCTGGGTTGTAGTTGTAGGTGAGATGTTAGGAGTCCACATTAATGATCTAGTCGTCTCCCCGTATTCATAGAGTACCCTCTCGGCTATTGCATTTTTAGGTACAATGAATTTGGGTATAGTGGTTTTCATTATTTATATAGAAAATGTAAATGAATATATTTACAATTTTCAATTTTGAAGTAGAACTTACATCGGAAATGTTGGACTGTGTCCGATTATACCATAAATATATTATATTACTGTGATTATGATGGTAATATCCAAACACAAAAAAAAACACGTTTTATGGCCTGGTTTTTTGAAATTTGGATTACTACTTAGGGTTGTCCAACATTTCTGGCTAACGAACTCGTCTTTTCGTTTGTTATTATTAACATTTTGGCCAAAACTTGATGTTTTTGTGAAACTCAAGTTATCGTCCGGTGTGACTGGTATAATATACAGGATGGCTCACGAGTTGTTCCCCCCTCCCCCCTTCTAAAATCGCCACGATAGAGGTAGGTAACAAAATTTTGTTTTTTTAAATCATGATTTTTCCCAAGGATCTCAAATATGACCACGGTGCGCATTGCGCTTGCGCAACGCACACCAACTTTGTTATCTCAAATGGGAACCTCTATTTTTAATTGCAGATTTGGATTCTACGTGAACTTTCAAGAATTTTAGACCCCTCAACCGATTTTGGTTTACTATTTTCAATAATGAACCTTTGGAATCGACTTAGAAAAAAATGTCCCCCCCCCCCCTCAAAATTTGTTGGTTTACGTTACAAGGTACGTAGAATCCGAAAATCGAATAAAAAATTTTCCGTCCGTCCACCGTACGCGGCACTTTTCTTGGTTACCATGGACCGATTTCGATGAAATTTGGTTTATGGGCTCCATTTGGAGTCTAGTTGTGCCGCGAAACTTTTAGTTGATGTCAGTTGCTTCTAAGGGGTTAAAAATTAGGGTTGAAATGTTCAAAAGTGCCCTAGCTCGAAATCTCTCGTAATAAAGGTGCTTTTTCACCAATTTAAGATAGGTAGTATTGAATTTTTAGAAATTTTAGAGACCACGCGGAGCTCTGTAAGACAATCCGTTCGTACCCTACGAACACTTGAGCGTTTAGTTCTTTCTAATAAACTTGATTATGAAGGTGTGAAGGCAGTATGGTGTGGTAAGTAGTAGGTACCAATGGTTGGTAGGTAAAAAAAAAATACAGGAAAATAATAAACCTTTGTGAATTAATTTACAGCGTTTTTTTTTTTTTTTTTTTCATTGCGCTCAACCCGTTCAGTGAGCGCGCTAACATGCGCAACCCCTGGATTGTGTCAAAATTGAGATGAAGGTAAACCCCAAGTGTGATACATGGTTTTAGGACGTCCCACAGTAAGACTTGGGCGTCCTTATGCGATTGCACCCCACACCAATCCGTTTTCGACCATTCTGAATCCAAATTCGCGGAAAAAAACCATAGGTGTATGTCTGTGCGTGTGTGACAAAATCTTGTGTCGTCTGCCCAGGCCTTAGTTCTCGACCGATTTGAGTGTTCTTTTTTTGTTCGAAATCATCCAAATTGCACACTATTTCACGAGAGTATCAAAATTAGCATGGGGAGGGAGCGAGTGGGGGGATACCATTGACAAAATATTAGATTTTTCAATATTTCAATTACTTTATAGCTTACTAATTGTATCCAAGCTAAGAAATTTAAGCTTTGAAATTGAGCAAAAATTCTCATTATACCTCCGGATTTTCATGAATATATTCTCTGTCCCACCATGGAACTAATAGTGGTGCCACCATGGTGCCAGAACACCATAAACCGCATATTCGACGGACTGCCTACCAAAACAAATAGATGAAAGTTCAACGTTACGAAGTATTAAGTTGATGGGGGGGGGGGGGGGGGGGGGAACTCGAATTCGCATGTTGGGTGTCGTAGATCATGGATTTTTAAGTGCTCTTCAAAATCGAGACTCCCACGCCGCTAGAGATGTTATGGTGGAGGGGGGGGGGGTCAGTATTTCTTGCCTAAAGTAATAAATAAATTACATCGAGTGAAACTGTTTTTTCGCTTACCAACTGGTTAAACTGATCTAATGCTTATCTAATGGGAAGTCCCCTGGAATGCATGCATTACTTAAGAATATGTTTTCATCAATTTTCGACGCGGAATCACGTGATGGTATCCATTTTTGAATTTTACTGGAACTTTTCGAAACGGCGGCCGAAAATAAGGTGGTTTTAATGGAAAATCGCTCTTGTTCCATCCTTATGAGTAACGACGCAATTTTAATTAGTTCGGGTGGCTAACTCTACCCCTAAATTTTATTGTCTTTCCCTCCTCCCAAATTTAGGGGCAGAGTTAATCACCCGAACTAATTCTACGCAAAATTTCATGAGTTTTAGACCCCTCAACCGATTTTGGTTTATTATTTTCAATAATGAACCTTTGGAATCGACCAAGAAAAATATTTTTTTAACACCCCCTCAAAATTTGATGGTTTACGTTTCAAGGTACGTAGAATCCGAAAATCGAATAAAAATTTGGACGTCCGTCCGCCGTACGCGGAACTTTCCCCACTTAGCATAGACCGATTTTGATGAAATTTGGTATGTAGGATCCATTTGGGGTCTAGTTGTGCCCCGAAGATTTTGGTTGATGTAGGTCACTTCTAAGGGTTCAAAAATGGGGGGTGCGCCTGGATTTTTTTTTTAGATTTTTAATCGAAAGTAGACTACATCCTGAGAATTTTGGCACCAACCGCGACCTTCTAGCGTGAGTAGATCTGTTTCTATGAATTTTCAAAGTTTCGACCGTTTATGACGTCACACGCCCCTCTCGCCTGGGCGGGACCCCCCAGCCCACTGTGACGTCATCAACGGTAGAAACTTTAAAAATTCATAGGAAAAGATTTACACACGCTAGAAGGTAACCAAAATTCTCAGAATGAGGTCTACCTTAGATTAAAATAACAATAAACAGTTTTTCCTACCCAGGCGCACACCCTATTAATTTTAAAAACGCCCTAACTCAACAAATTTCGATATATAGGTATCGTTTGTCCTTCAATTTAAGATTCAATAGAATTTTTTGAGACCACCCGGAGCTCTGTAGGACAAACCGTTCGCTCACTACGAGAATTTAAAGTTTGGACGTACGATAAACACGTGTGAATCGCAAAAGAGGCGATAATTTGATCTCCGTTCAAATTATAGCTGACCGAAATACGATCTATGTTTTTCTTCATGTTGGATGGTTGGTGGCTTTGCAGACGAGTGATCTATATAAAAAAATAATAAACCATTGTGTAATAATTTGCAGCGTTTTTTTTATTATTATTATTATTTTTTTTTTTTGCGCACAACCCGTCTAGTGAGCGCGCAAACACGCGCAACCCCTGGATTGGGCCAAAACTAGCTCTACCCCACTCTAGCCACCTGAACTAATTAAAATTGCGTCGTAACTCATTAGGATGGAAAAAGAGCGATTTTCCACTAAAAACCACCTAATTTTAGGCCGCCGTTTCGAAAAATTCCAGTAAAATCCAAAAATGGATACCATCACGTGATTCAGCGTAGAAAATATTAATGAAAAAACATGTATCACACTTGGGTCTACCTTTATCTCAATTTTGGCACAATCCAGGGGTTACGCCTGGTAACCCCTGGAGAGGGGGGGAGGGGTTAAAACTGTTTTTCTTGGTCGATTCTAAAGGTTTATTATTGATAATAATAAACCAAGTTGCACGTTTTTTCGCGTTCAAACACAAAGTTCTGTAAGAAGCCCCACTTTAAAAATAAAAATGACCAGACCGTTGAAAGCTGAGATTTTGGCGCAGTTTTTACTTTTCTCGCATTTTGAAAAATATTGGTTCTCTCTCAATTTCCGATTGAAAAAATTTGAGGTTTCTCAAATTGCGGGAAATTATTTTTTTTAGAGGGCTTTTTCATGTCACAAACCTTGACTCAAAAGAAATTGTAGGGTATCTATGCGATAGGAAATTCTCTTTCCAACGGTATCCTCAAATTGTAATTTACGCAGTAAAAGGAGTTATGACCAATTTAATGATGTAAGATCGAAATCACGAAAAAAATCGGCTATGGATGGTCATTTGAATGTAGGTCCAGTGAGTCGGAATTCAATTTCCTACTGTTGAAGTCACTACTAAATTATAACATTTTGATTACCAACACAACACCACCCGTCATATCTAACACCCGTTCAACCATGAATTGAAAAATACATTATATCTTCTGAATTTGCCCAAGCAAGTCGTTCTCATTTATTTTCTGTAATATTCCAATGTCTACTACACATTTTAATACCTACTGGATGTATTAATCAGTGTGGCACGTGTATCCATTATTTTGATTATTGATAGGTAAGTTAGCATACCTACCCACCTAAAATGGGTAGTAGAATTTGCATGGCAGGCTTGTTCCGAACCACCCTCTCCATTCAACATCTTTCATTTACGTATTTTCCTTTCAGCTGGCCTATTAACTTCGTCTTCTCTGGGAAGGGTTGATTTAGTGTTTGTTCACATGCGATGTCAGGCTGAAGGGGAGTCCCATTAACTAATTGGTCAGACTGGGGTGTGGTCAGTTTCCCTTAAAATGGGCAACAAGCTCGTCATATTCACCGAAGAGCAGCTGGAAGCTTACCAAGTAAATATCCTATAGTATAGATGTAGGTAAGGGTGAAAGCAAATCATCCTAAAACTGGTGAAATTTCCATTTTGCCTATTTGTGAATTTTTCTTTATGCTTGATAATAATTGTTTGCTGCAAACTGTCGTGACATGACAATATTATTGCGATAGTTGATCCAGTGTGCACTGCTCGTTACACGTAGTTTTTGGCTTCGATGCTCGAGAGTATTTCTGGACATTCGATGTTTCAATGATTTTTGTGTTTCTTCTAATGAAATTCTACGTGATTTGAGTATCTCAAGTCGTAGAAATTAAATTTTGCTCCGAATGAGGAACAGTTGGCTTGTTGGTTGAGTCTTCTAAAACAGGTCCAAAGTCTCTCTCACAATATTCTGCTCCAAAGTTTAACTAATAACATGAAACAGGTCATTACCTAGGTTGTAGGTACCAAGATAAAAATTGATCAAGGGATTATTTGAGATCTGGAGATTTCATTTATACTTATACATATAAAATTTAAAATGTAATACCTAATAATAGATAGTTGATTCTGTCAGTAGAACGCTATTTAAATGAACTGTTGTTTACTTTCTGAAAGTAAAACACTAAAATAACCCTCTGTTTTTTAGGATTGCACTTTTTTTACCAGGAAGGAAATATTGCGGTACGTATCTAATTAAGGGCTTTTCACTCGACAGTACGAAAACCCTACTTACAAATTTACATTTCATTATTAGTTAGATCTCATTGTGCTACCAACCTTTCGGAATGTGTTTTGCCATACACATACCTATCCTTCTCTGCTAGAAATATTATTTTCAAAATTATTTATTATTTCATTATTATTATTTTTTTCTCGGACACATTTTGGAAGTATCTTACAATCAACAGTCTGATAGATAGATAGGTACCTACCTATCCAGCTTCTAGGTACATTTGTCTGTTACGTCCTATGTTCAGCTTTTCACTTACCTTCTTTATTGTCCTGTTAAAAAATGCTCTACCTCACTCTTTCATTTCAATTCATTTCAGAGTTCAAAAGAGATTTCGAAGTATTTGTTCGGGAAGTGTTCCTAAATCCATGACCAGAGACGAAGCATCGACCATAACCGTTCCATTTGCCAATATAGAAAAATTGCCTGAACTGAAGGTGAGCGACATACAATCATAGTAGTGTAGGTAATTAGGTAGATATAATAGTGGATGGATGTATTTATTGTTTTTTTTATCAACTCCCCTCAATGGCAGATGAGGCACGACATAATAAAATTTAAAATAAATAAATAAATTACATAATGGGGAGGTCGCCCAGGACTTGAGAAGTTGAGGAGGATGGGGATGGGAGAGATGGATGAAAGGAAGCTCCTCATATCAGTTCAGATATGAGCCCCAGAGAATGCAGGTGGTGAGGGCATGGATCCCACGACAGGGCTGAGGTCATGACTTTGATATTATTTGCTGCCACTCGTTTGAGCCTGATGCCTTGGATTATGTCTTGTGTATTTGCTTGTTGTAGCCATGTATACGTGTGCTTATTGTCAGCTCCATGTTCAGGCTGCCATTGACAACCTGAACGTTCAGGTTTATGGCAGACCCGTGGGGCTTTAAGAGTGCGCCATAAAAATTACACGACTAGAATTAAACCTTTTCCATTCCTAAATAATATTTTTTCACCCTCAGACCATGACAGAACAAGGTAACCCCTCCTCAATGAACACTACTTGTTTTAATGCGAGTCACCATTTCCAGGTGCGTGCAAATGTCACGAGTCACGAGATTCTGCAAATTTGGGATCATAGTGTACCCACCCCATGTGTTGTGTATTTTCCCCAGCAGAGCGCTCTTCTGGTGTGTTCCCTTTTTGTTCTTCTTGTAATGCCCTTCTGCTCTCTCGATTTCATCTATCTCTCACTTACTGATTTTCAATAATGAACCTTTGGAATCGACCAAGAAAAAAAATTAACCCCATTTCAAAATTTGTTGGTTTATGTTTCAAGGTACGTAGAATCCAAAAATCTAATAAAAATTTGGCCGACCATCCGCGGTACTTTCCTTTGTTCCCATAGACCGATTTTGATGAAATTTGGTAAACGGGCTCCATTTGGGTCTAGTTGTGTCCTGAAGCTTTTGGTTGATGTAGGTCACTTCTAAGGGTTGAAAAATAATGGCTGAAATTTTTAAAACTTCCTAGCTCAAAAAATTTCAATGTTAAGGTATTGTTTTTTTCCAATTTAAAATAGTTTTGAATTTTTAGAATCGAATGAAACCAACTAGAGCTCTGTAGGACCAACCGTTCGCTCCTTATGAGAACTTATGGTTGGTCTTACGATAAATCAGAAACACGAGTGTAAATCGCAAAAGAGGCCTAATCTCGTTCAAAATTTAGCTGACCAAAATACGATCGTTGTTCGTTTCTTTGAGTTGTACTCAGTTTTGCGTCCTTAGCAACCAGTATTCAAATTTCCTTATGAAGGTACCCAGAACTCCCTAATTCTTCGCATTGAGTGTGAAGAGTTTATTTCTCCAAAATAAACTTGATTGTAATGGTAAAATATGGTTGGTAGGTAGTGACAATGGCAAAGCTGTGTTCGTTGCAGGCGAGTGATCTGTACAGAAAAATAATAAACCTTTGTGTAATAATGTGCAGCGTTTTACCACCAAATACCTACACAGTAGGTACTACTCCATGGGTAGCTGGTTTTTCCTTCTTCGCTATTAACTACACTTTAATGTTGATTCACGTTATGACTTGGAGCACCACTCCACTTTACTAACAAACCGTTATGCAACTAGGATGTAAGTCATTGGCTTCGGTCGTTATTGGTGAGGTGTTCGAGATCCCAAGACCAAAGAAGTCAGATTGATGTCATCTGCCTATGCTGTCAGAGTGCTCGCGAAACCCTGTGGTATGTAGTGATCTCACGTCACAATGCAGTTATCAGACAGGTTGGAGGCGCGTTCTCATCGCTGGGAGGTCGAGATGTGGAGGAAGTAAACAGTGTCAAGCAGAAGTTTGACGCTGGATATCGCCGCTGTGAGTCGTCAATGCTTCGAATTTCGAGCGGACCTGGATGGAGAAAAGCAAATATATTATAGGAAAGATCCTCGTCTGAGGATTTTTGAGCATAGAGGAATAGCGGCCAATCCGAAAAGCAGCTGTCCTAGTGCTGCGTGTGTAGAGGGCGAAGATCCAAGGAATAACGTGATGTATAAATCACAGTAGGAGTAAGTACTCTGAGGCGTCACACAGCTCGGAACTTACATGAATAGGTACACGCCTCTTCCACCTCTGACCCTACGACTTCCCCAAGGTAGCAGGGGCGTCCTCTCCACTATTTAATCTCATCCATGATCATGTCTATAGAACGTCGGTATCTACCTAAAGTCTAGAATATTTCCTTTCTCGTGAGTCTTAATTATATTTTATATTTCTCTAGGAGAACCCCTTCAGAGCAAGAATCTGTGAAATATTTTCCCGAGATGGATCCGGAAATTTGACTTTTGAAGATTTCTTAGACATGTTTTCCATCTTCAGTGAACAAGCGACTCGTGACACTAAAGTATTTTATGCTTTCAAAATCTATGGTATGTATAGCAGGATTTTTCAAAGGATCAATCTGCCACTGAACAGTACCTATCATTAAGTGAAGTTCCAATCATTCAAATGTATGAGAAAATTTATTTGAGAAAAAAATAGTTTCCAGTTTTTTTCTGCAATTACCCAGCAGTTTTACTCAAATTTTTATGTAGTGATTTGGTGAACTAGACCTAAAGCCAATGAAGAATATCCACAACGCAGATGATAATCCTGTCTTCAGTATTTTTACACCTATGCTACTGGTAACATCTTTGGTACCTAGCTTTTTTCTACGATTTTTGAAAGCAGTGACATCATTGCACCCTTCTCTCCAGGAGAGTGGTTGTTCCATGAGATGTAACTGATGGCAAAACTTGGACAATTCGTCATTGGCATCAAAAATTCTTAGAATAGAGACGACTGACATTTAAAAATATGAAACACGAGGGTAAGGCTCATTCTCGACATTGACTAGGTGCCCACTTAAGATCATGAAACAGTAGTGGGTGGTTGTTATTTTTTTAGAAATTAGAAAGATCTCTGGGTAGACTTTCCAAAAGGTGTTGATTGACGGGTCTTGCTGTTCAAACCCAAGACTCTCTGGCTAGATGGCCTCTGATAATAAGCCCATTCAACACATTTACTGGTCTAACTAGACGTAATTTCTAACTAATAATTGGCTCGAGGTATCATTTGAATTAAATTCTATAGGCACTGTTGCTATTTGCTGGGAGATAGATATAAATAATCAATTTAGAAGGGAGATTGATCATTCAAATAATCAATTTGAAAATTTGGCACTCAATTTGAACTTTTTGCAAATCCCTTAGGTTTCAACAACTAGGTACTCTAGTGGTTCCCCGAAGGGAAACAAAATGTAAATGTGGGGGGGGGGGGGTTATCAAAACGGCTTAGCTAGCTGAAAACAGGTGTTGTTTTTTCAGTACCTAGTTCAAAATACTTACTGACAATTATTATTTCAGTCAATTTTTAAAATTTTTTTTTTCAAAAGTGTATGGCTCAGGAATAACGGTAATCGGGTCTGTTCGTCGAGAAAATGTTTTTAAAAAATCAGAGAAGCTAAGGAAAGTTGAAGATTTGAATGGTGTGACGTAGCTAGTCAATCGTGACGTAGCTAGCCAAAACTGTCTTTGAAAAAAGTATCCATGCACAGAGAAGAGATTGGAATGTTCTCACTGGTAGCAGGTTCAAATTGAGGCTCCAGAACGTTGATCTTCCTCTTCTTTACCGTCATATTTAAAACGAAAGAAAGAAAAGAATTCATGGGCGATACACTAGCTGAAAATATGATAAGTCGAAACCACAAACGAAGCGAACAGAAAACAACCGATTAAAGACGGCAGTCGTAGGTAACGCTAACGATTGAACCATAGAGTAATGCTATCCGATGAGAATCTCTTGGATCCTACAAAATACTACTCACACACTCGCGCGGCGTAGTACGTGTGCGTTCATGGAGGCCCGCCTTTTTTTCAAACGTGTGATTTCTTTAATTCTTTTTTCTACCACATGTTATAGTATCATTGGGCTAAAAGTTGGAGTATATAGGTTTTCAAGGGAATGAATCCAAATTTCAGGTCAAAAACCTGAATTTCCGACCCACCGAAATACCCCATTAGAATAATTTATTATCTAATTAATGAATGTTCCTTAGTTTTTTTCATGAATTACAGATAGTGCTAAATTTTTAGAGACGATCGGGGAAAGCCCTCTTGTTCGAAGATAGGTGATCTTTAGAGACAAATAATAAACCGTTGTGTGGTAATTCGCAACCTTTTTCCAACAGATTTTGACAACGACAATCACATTGGTTGTGATGACATCTGTACTGCTTTGAGACTTCTAACGCACAGTGAACTCACCTTGGAGGAAATGAATCAGGTTTATGAAAAAGCCATGGAAGAAGGCGACGTGGATGGAGATGGAAACTATCATTCATAGAATTTCATCACGTGATATTACGATCCACCCGAGTTTTTCTCCACATTCCACATCAGAATATAACATGAAAGAATTACTGGTGCCTACTTTAAAATTTAACGCTATTTATTAAACAAATGAAAGTCTGATTTGAGTAGTCTTTATTTTCTACTGAACTAGTATTTCACCTAGTTTTCTTTCACTACTGTCCCATGAGATCCTCGGATCGCTGTTCTAGAGCAAGAGATTAATTCGAGGGAAATTCTCAGAAGACGACCAAAGTTCCCTTCTATCTTAGTCCCTCATTCGAACTAGTAGATTTTACCCAGTGTTGGGCAAACTGTAATCACAACTACTACTACAACTACTGTAGTTAAGAGTAGTTACAACTACTAATTACATTTGTAGTTAGTAGTTAATAATGTTAACAACTTTTTCTAATTGCTAGTTAGTAGTTAGAAAAGTTTAACTACTAACTAGTAGTTGGAAAAATTAGTTACAATTTTTTGCAATCACTAACTTACAATATAGTTAGTAGTTACTAAGTTTTTATAACTACTAACTACATTCTCCCGAATGTAGTTACAGAATCCGAGCATGCCAAAAATGTTGACCACATTAAAATACTAATCCGTTTCAGAGCATTCTGAATCAAATCCTGGATCTTATAATTATAATGACACAACGAGAATACTTTGTGGGGTAGTTAGTGTTGTTTGAAAATTAACCCATTTACGCCGAGAACTATAAATTTTGAGATATAATATAAATTTACCTCAAATCAATGTCACTGAACCTCAAATAAAGCTAGAAAAAATATTATTTAATTTTGCACCCATAGGGGGGGGGGGGGGCGTAACCCCCGTGCCAGATCTGGCACAGTCGTCACTCAGAGTAGTTTTTTGAGAAAATTTCAGAACAAAATTTTTATCATACAATATTTTACAAGAATAATGGAGAGGAATAATGGTACGTCAATGGAATGTTGATTGGCTCACATGATATTTGGTGCGATATTTTATGAAACTTGGGACTCAACAAGCCCTACATCACATTTATTGCAAATAGATTTTGGGCCGAGATGAGCAGGTTTCATAAATGTATGCACAACTTCTTTTGTTCTCGATCGGCGAAAGCAAGTGATCCTAACGGTCGTACCTGATAGTGCTCAAGGCTACTTTTGGCGTGAGCAGTTGGTCTCTGAGCTTTAGGGGGTACTTTGTAACGCATAAGAAAAGTTTATAAAATCCAGTTTATGCCTTTCACGATCACCAGATATTAGACGAGCATTGTTGAGACCAACGTCTATGAGCAACGTAAAAGTGGCCACTACCACTTTCCCTCTAATAACAATTTTATATCTGTTGATGTCCTGGTCTATGCGATCATTCCCCCCCCCCCCATATTACGATTGTACTAAAGGATAAGGTGTGGTTGAGGGACAGAAATTATTTTCTTTTCTGCTTTTGAGAACCTCTTAGCCATACTTTAGGGCTCATGTCCATATTTCGTGGAAGTTACAGCCACCACACTATTCATTATCCAACCAGTAGCAAATCACAACCCCATTATAAAATGTGATCCAATATTTTGTGGTTTGAGCCTCGCTTTTCTTTTTTCTTTCGAGTCTACCAAGGTAGCGGAAGCATTGCTTTCACTTTTCAAGGTTGAAAAAAAAGATGTTCTCCTAAATCAAAATTTCCACCCGCGTTTTACGATTCAGACCTTCCTGAACAATTTTGGTTCCGTGTCTGTCTGTGTGTCTGTCATGAAATCCTTGCTACAGCCAAAACTTCAACAATTCTCGTCCGATTTCGATGAAATTTTCAGGGATTGTGAGGGTTGGCAAGTAGATGGTCCCCTATAAACATCATTATCCCAGGACTGATAGTAGCCGCCGCAGCGCATGTGCTAACGTGTATTTCCTTGTTACAGGTATAAGTTCTACGTTTACATCTCATTTCGATGAAATTTCCAGGAATTATGCGAATTGAGGTGGAGATGGTCCCCTACGAAAATCATGACCCCCAAATTGAGAGCATTTTGGGGGCATGCGCAAACGTGATATCGTTGTAACAGCCCAAAACTCCCACGTTCTCCAGCTCTCAAAAAAAGTTCCGAATTTTTGACACTATATGACGACTGTGCCAGATCTGGCACACCTGAGTTTCCGAGGACGCCAAATCCAACCAAAAGAAGTCGAAAATGAAAAAATTGTTTTGATTCCTTCAAATGACCATAAATAACAAGAATTCATAGAAAGTTGAGATAAAGTATTAGTATACACGATTAGAGTGCTTACAGCAGCGCAAAGTCGGGTTATTCTCTTCGGTACAATCTTGATTAAATTCAAACTTCACTCATGCCTAGACAAAGACTCAAAAGCGAATGAAAATCGTTGGGGATTTGTATGAAGATCTGCTGAATTGGGAGGTACAGAGTAGGATTTTTCATCAGCATGCAGAAGTGAACAGGAAATCGTAAAAGTCACCCCTTTCGTCGTGCCAGATCTGGCACAGTCGGCGGAAATGGGTTAACTTAGCAACTTGAAAATTATTTTTATTACTTTCCATTATTAGCGAATTTTCTAAGAAAATAAGCTATTGAGATCGTTCCAAATTTTGAAAAGTGCTGCAAAACCAAAAATGTTCTCAACATTTTTTGTTTCAGATCAAAAGTAGTCGAACACCAAATTTTAACGTTTTTGTCGTATGTATTTATATATGTTTGATTTATATATATATGATTAGTAGTTACTAATAACTTTATAAGTGAAAAATTACAACTGATTTTTAAAAGTTTTTTAGGTAAAAGTTGGTATTTGGAACTACAATAAACATTCCCAAAGTTTGGCGGAATGAGTTGTAGAAACGACTCCCAAAGTTTAGCAGTACCTACATACCTACTTGACATTATTAAAAGAAATCATAATAATAAAATAATAATGATAAATAAATAAATAGGTAAATAAAACACGGAAAATCATGAAATCGGTAACAATTGAGTAGTACTAGTAGTACTCAACAGCCGAGTAGTTAACTAGCTTAGTTAATTACATCATATAACTACATTGTAGTTAGTAGTTAATAATGTTTAACTACTTTTTCCAATTGTTAGTTAGTTACTCCTTTCTAACTACTAATTAGTAATTGCAAAAAGTAGTTACTTCTCTGTAACTACTAACTACTGGTTGTTAGTTGCACGATGTAGTTAACTACTAGTAGTTAGTAGTTAAAAATGTAGTTAACTACGACAAGTAGTTAACTACTGCCCAACACTGATTTTACCTGGTGAAATGAAATACACAAAGAAGAAATGCCTTGAATTATTTATTAAATAATATCAACAAGCAGGCAATTTACCTATTTACAATGGAAAATATTCGTGGAAGATATGAAAATATATGGTTCCAAATTCAATGAGTGCTTTTTCAATATAAAAAATAGTGTACCTATAAAATACAATGGTAGAAAGGAATTATAAATAGGAAAAGGACACCATTTTCACTCAATTTCTGCCTCAAACGAGACTAAATAAGACTGAACGAAATTAAGTGCTCACTTTGATTATAAGCGCATTTCATATTTTTACAGTAAAATTCATTCAATCAACCTCAAAAATGTACATTTGATGAGCCGTCATCCACATCAAACCATCTAAAACAAGAATAAGACGAAGTAACGAATGATCAATTATTTATTCCTTGAGTGAAAATCTAGAAAATATGAATGAAAAGTGGAACACAGACGAATGAAACCTAAACTATTTCCTAAACATAAAGAAGTTGTAACTTGGGTTCTGAACTAAAAGCTGTTTCCAAGAGATATCACGATTGGTGTAGAATAGCAATGGCATGAATAACTGAAAAATCAAAATATAGTACCATCAAGTGATGTAGTAAGTACAGTAGAAGTACATATCTAGAGAACTACGTCAAAGTATTGGAAAGTGTCAAACAGTTCTTAGTTAAGGAGTGATTTCGCATGGATACGTGGCCGCAGGAGAGGGTGGTTTCGCACGTCGGCGGCTGAACGCATTTAAATTCCTCAAAGAGATAAGAATGTAATAATTCGCAACGATTCGTGTTTTAATGCTTTTTTCCATTCATCCCTGGAAAGTGCACACTATTTGATTAAATTTCAGTAGTCCCTTTTTAGTACCGTACTAAAAAATCAATAGGAACCCATCTACTTTTCATGTACCTGCAGTTGAACATAAAAGGTCCTCAATAGCTGAATTTGTCTTCCAAGTACGCTAAAAAATAAAACTCGAAAGCAGGATAAAGGGAATGAAATGCAAATAACAGTAAAAAACCAAGTCTGCCAAGTGGGTGTGGCACATAGCTTCCTCGTATCCATAACCCGGTTGTATAGATGATCAG